>JAGGAV010000068.1:0-45743 GCA_017657295.1 Termitomyces sp. DKA64 | reverse complement strand
TCTTCTGAGTAAGATTTCAGGATCAGGCAAAAAGGACTTTGAACCACTGCTATTGGTCCTAGTTTCTCTTTTCCTTATTACAACAGAATTTTTAACCTTAGGTGGAATCACTTCAGGTGTTTTGGGCCAAGACTCAGGAGGTGCAAAACTAATGTTTCAAAAGGTTGGACTCCTCATGGAGATCCAAAAGTGAGTTTTTGTATCAAAGACCCCCTCACAGTGGGCTCCAGATGATGCAAAATGTAAGTGTTACTGATAATCCAAAGTTTATAACTTGGAGTCAATGAGTCACACTTATATTTTAGCAAGAGTTCAGGGCTCTGTTATACTAAGCTCACTTTTAATTGCAATGTGTAATAGATTTAATGATTTTAATTCAAAAGCTTGAGACAGTCTCAGAACTAATCAATAGGGCTCAAAAAGTATATAAAACTTAATAACCTGAAGTAAATAAATGCTTGTAGGCCTAAGATACCTGCTCCCTGGGGATATCCAAGCTGTGGCAGATACTTGCTTGCCTGGAGGACTAACATGTTTAACATGTGATTCTTTGGACTTCTTGGGATCCAGTGTACCCATTGTTGACTTGGCATGGTTTTGATGCATCTTGGGGCAAAATGTTATCCTGTTATCAGTGAAATCATTTTCTTCAACTTCCTCTTTCTTCTTTTTGCCTCCAATCTCTTTGTTTTCTCTCCCATCCTTCTTCTGGGGCAACTCCACAGGTGCCAGGGCCTTAGTGAAGTGTTATGGAGTGTAGGGAGACAGGTTGCCAAGGGAGCAGAGGTGAGTGATGCAGTGATCCTGGCTCAGATAGGATCTGATCCTTTGACCTGGCCAGGCACAGCCACCTTCTTCAGACATCATTCTGTGATGTTCAAGTCCTGACATCCTTTGTTAACATTCTTTGAGCTGCCATGTCCATAGTTTTTCAGGATCATTGGTGAATTCTTTTTGTAAGTGCCATTTTACTGTCTACTGTTTTCAACAGGCCTACAGTTTTTGGCCCCCTCTTTTTCTTAGGGTTTATTTTAGGCTTTTTATTCTTACTTCTTAGTCTGTCTTGGTATTGAAACAGACATGTCAATGTTTGAGCAGGTATTGACTGGAAAAAGAGCACCACAGTGATCAATGAAAAGATACTAGCCACAGACATCTCCCCCATTGCACAATCAAAACACACCCCTCTCACATCTATCAAAAATATACCATTTCTAGTCAATTCAGGTGCAACAATTCACATATCATCATGCCAAGAGGACTTTCAGACTCTTGGACCCATTGTACCTTGAGTAGTAAAAGGACTTGAGGGCTCATCAGTTGCCACAATTAGGATAGGTACAATCTGCCTACATGTCATAAAAGGGGCAGATATTCTCCTCAAAGACACACTGTACATTCCTAATGCCACAGTTTGCCTAATCTCTGTCAGCTCCCTGGCAGCACACTCTGGTCTAGACTCTGTGTTTGACAATGTGTCTGTATGAATCATTGATCAATCAACCAGTGCACTTGTAGCACATGGACCACTTACCCACAGATAACACCTGTACTCACTGAAACTTGACAATGTGTCCACCAAACACTGCACCTTTGCAACCCAATACACCACCAACCTGCAGACTTGGCATTGCCACCTCAGGCATGCCAACTACCAGACAGTCATGGATATGGCTAAAGCTGGACTAGTTCCAGGTACACCCTCTACCATTGCCTCCAAACTGCCCAAATGTGACTCATGCATTTTTGGAAAGCAGACCCAAAATGCTGTGCCAAAGGTGCAGGAGGAGGGGCAGAAATCAACACACAAGCTAGAAATTGTCTGGGTAGACCTAACTGGGCCACAAGCTGTTGTATCTTGTAATGGATACTCTCACATAATGAATCTCATTGATGATTACACAAGTGAGCACTGGACAATCCTGTTGAAATGCAAAGCAGATGCACTAGAACAACTCAAAGCATGGCAAATCATATGAGAGAATGAGATACAAGGGAGGCTGGGAGTATACTGGACTGGACATGATGGCAAACTTACCAGGCATGAGATGGATGCTTGGCTCAGATCCCAAGGATCCAAACAGCAATTTGGGGCACCATATACATCAGCTCACACAGAATGAGTCGAGTGTATGCACAGGACACTCATGGGAAAGGCCAGGGCAATGCACTTTGCTACAAATTGTCCTCCAAACATGTGGGATGAATTCTATCTCACTGCATCACATCTTCACAAACAGACACTCTCAAAATCCCTTATAGGAATCACACCACACAAAGCCTGGACTGGCAGAAAGCCTGATTACTCCTACATGTGCAAAATTGGGTGCAAAGCTTTCATATTAATCCTAGCCACCCACAACCCAAAGATCTATGCAAGATCAATTGAATGCATCCTCATTGGATATGCACTAAACTCAAAGGCATACAGGTGCTATGAGCATAAAACTGGAAAGATATATGAGATGTATCATGTGAAGTTTTGTGAGAGCTTTGAAAGCCACCAGCACCTATTCATACCCCCTCCAAACATCACCTTGCAAGCAGAAAATGTGGCTCCTAACAGATTCCATCAGGCACCAAAAGAAACCCACATCAATGATGACTACAGCTTACCTCCCACAACAATGGAACATCAACCCAAGCAGAACCCCCATAATGCCAAATGGGACCCACATGTTGATCTCCCACAAATACATTGATCAAGCTGAGTCCCCATTCCAACTGCCAGAGCAGACCCTGAAGGGGCACCATTAGAGTATGACAAGCAGTGCAGGAGTCAATGGCTTCAGCAGAACATGTGAAGGCAGCAAGGATGGCTCACAGGGACCAGAGACAAGGTGACATGGCAGATAATGTTCCTCTGAATCAACAGTTACCAGATGCACTGAATCATAGGGCCAAGGAAGCCAATCTAGATCAGATCATGGAATTGGCAAACATTGCTGAAATCAAGGACCTGGATCAACTTTTCACAGCCATCAAAAACCTCAATCACATTCCAGACACCCTAAATGTGAGTGATGAATCCAGATCTTGGCAAGAGGCCAAACTGTCAGGGGACTCTGAGAAATGGGGAGCAGCATACCAGGACAAGCTGGAGTCACTTAAAAGCATGGGCATTTATAAGCTGATTCCACACAGCAAAGTCCCAGCTGGAAGGAGGCCAGTCTTTAAAATCAAAAGGGATGAGAATGGCAAGGCTGTTCAATTCAAAGTAAGATTGGTGTTTTGCAGACATGAGCAAGTACAAGGGCAAGACTACACTAAGATGACCTCACCTATGGCATGCATGGAATCCTGGCATATTTTACTACACATTGCTGCAGCTAAAGGGTGGTATGCAACTCAAATAGATGTCAAGGCCACTTTTCTGTATGAAGTCTTACTGGACAACAAAACCCAATACATGCAACAACCAGAAGGCTTTGAGGAAAAAGGGAAAGAGGACTGGATATGGATGCTTGTAAAGGGACTTTATGGTATGAAACAAGTGGGCAGGATATGGAATAGGATGGTAAATGAGAAGATGACTTCTTGGAGATTCAGACAACTAGCATGCAAATCATGCATTTATTTCTGCAGCTCTAGTGAAGGTATAATCATCACAGCACTACATGTGGATGACTTCCTCTCCATAGTGAGCAGCAAGACAGTGAATGACCAGTTCAAGAGTCAAATGAAGCAGGCATGGACAATTTCTGACCCTGGAATGCCATGATTTGTAGTGGGTATTGCCATTGAATGGGACCATCCAAATCACACAGTCAAACTATCCCAAACTGCACTCATTGACAAGATAATTCACTCATTTGGCCAGAAAGATGCAAATACCTTGTCATTACCAATAGATCTGAACTCCAAACTGCAACAAGTTGATCAAAAGACTCTCTCACTGGAGGAACAGTGCACTCTAGAACAAATCCCATACCACCAACTTGTTGGCTGTCTTCTATATCTCACCATCTTGACCCAGCCTGACATTGCCTTTGCTGTTCAACAACTCACCCAATACCTGGATTTGTACATGACACTGCACTGGAATGCTGTGGTGCACCTTGTATGGTACCTGAAAGGCACATGTGACCTACAATTGCACCTTGGGGGAAAGGAGGAGAAGCTGATGCTCACTGGTTTCACATTTTCAGACTGGGCCAGTTGCCTGGATACAAGGTGCAGTGTTGGAGGCTACACCTGGAGTCTCAGTTCCAGAGCAGTCTCATGGGCAGTGAATAAGCAGCAAACAGTGGTGGCTTCATCATGCAAGGCTGAATACATAGCTGCATTCAAATGTGCCCAAGAATGTATCTGGCTATGGATGCTACTAAAAGAAATCAGGTATGATTTGTCCTCCCAACCCACACAGATGTTCTGTAACAATAATTCTGCTATCACTCTCTCTGAGGACCCCCTTTTACATGCCCAAGTCAAGCATGTGGACATTAAGTATTATTTTCTCCATGAATGAGTGCAGTTGAATGACCTGGAGCTCCTATGAGTCCCCTCCAAGGAGAACATTGCCAACATATTCACAAAAGCTCTCCCAAAACCCACATTCCAGCATCTACATCCCTGGCTGGGCCTCAAATAACCATGTCAAAATTCCATGCAAGGAGGAGTGTCTGTGGTGAGGAGTGTTGGACTTTGGCAGGGCCACCACAAACACTCATTAGACGGCCACTCAATCAAGGACATACATTGTCTGGCCACCTCTTGCTTTGTCCAACATAAAGATGATATTTTTCCTCATTGTTCTGCAATATGTATATAAACCTGCAACATATGATTAGCACCCTCAGTCAATTATATAAGACTGAGGGTGAGGACCTACAATTACTTACAACACAAAACATATACTCACTGTCCACATAGATTAAACTAATATTTGATCTACTTAGGTACAGTGCAATACAGTCAATTATACAAGACTGAGGATTAAACTAATATTTGATCTACTTAGGTCTCAATACACTCAGTCTGATTTCTAACATGCTTGGGCTGCAATGGGTCATGTCCTCATCCTTGGTCTCCAAGTTGTCAACCTTGGCAGACCCACCTGCCTGTGACTGTTTTGTGACAAAGAATTCCTTGTCATGGGGGTCATGATGCACCATTGGAATGTGCATCTGGGAAAAGGTGGCTGGAATTGTGTAGGTCCTCAGTTGAAGGACCTTAGTTGTTCCTGCCTCCAGGCCCAGTGGTACATCTGCTAGGAAGGCCACCAGGGTGCCAACAACCTGAAAGTCATCAGCCACCTTGATGGTTGCACAAGACAGGGCTGGCTTCACTGAGCCAGCCTTTGCTATGGCTGGTTTGGAAGGACCAGCCAATGCCATGGGTGCCCCAAACTCTGGGCACATGTCCATTGACAGGTCTTCCCCAGCAGGAACCTGGTCATTGTAGGGCACTAGTGGTGCCCTACAAGTAGATGAACCTTCAATGAATACAGAAGGCTCAGTATGATCCTTCTTTGGTTTTGGCAGCTGAGATAAGGAGGCTAAGAAGAGGTCTGCTTGGGCCTTGTCCCTCTGTGACCATGTGTTGTCAAGTTCATTCAGAACTTAAGCAAGTGCTAGCTGCACCACAGGGATATCAAGGACATCAGCTCCAATGTCCTCTGGCACACTCACATTGTGCAGCCTCTGGAGCAGTTGAGTGATCTGCTCATCTGCTGTGGTTGGGGGCTTGGAGTCTTTAGCTTTCCCCTTGCCTTTTTTTTTGGCAGAAAAGTGCTGCTCCACCATCTTCCAGACAATAGATGAGGGGGGACCACCCCCCTTAACAAGCTACTAGAAGGTGACAGCTTGGTTGCCTTTTGTTTTCCTTTACTACTTGAGGAGTTCACCCATAAGCCACCTCATTGAGCTCAATGCTGCTGCTGGTGCATGCATACAACACACTGTTGACAAGAATGATGATCCTGATGGCCTCAGAGGGGACAATGATTCTGGCAGCACTGCAATTGGCACCAACAGTAGGGGAAGACAAGGAAATATTCTAAGTCTGTTTGGCCCAAAAAAATAGGTTGACATAATATCTGATGGCTGCCAGCATGATGGCCCCCCTCAACTTCTAGACTAAGTCAATTTGACTTTATGTATCTTTGCTAGTTGTGCAGGGTGCCATATACTCTGCAGTTCCAGGTATCTATCAAGGGCTTTCAAGTCCTTGCATGTTTCCAGGGATTCCCAAGTGGTGCCCCCTAGACTTCAGTGAACCTTGAATTTAAAGTTTGTTCCCTTCCACCAATGACCTATCAGGTCATCAACAAACCACTCCTGCTCATCCAGGGCCCCAAAGTCATATGGCTCTGGGGCCATCTAATTATGGAAGAGCACATTGTTGCTTACTTTATATGGATGCAGCAATGACATGTGGAACCTTAGAGTGGTTCCTACATTTCTGGAGCATCATATGCATCTCCAATGTATAGTTAGAAGTCTCATTAAAGACTTCCAGAACTTTGTAAGGCCCAACCCACTTAGGACAGAGCTTTCTAGCTCTGCCTCTTGGTAGGTTGAGGTTCTGTGTCAAAAAGTACACTAGCATACCTTTCTCTAGTTCAAGATCAGGGCACTGACATGTATTGGCTTTATGCATCTGAAAGACATGTGTCTCAATAATTGCATCATGAGCTGCAGCTGAGTTCTGCAGAGCTTGATAGGCAAACTCCCTGATCCCTTTAGGGATCACTGAGTCAGCCCTGATTTCACAAATCATAGATGGCATGTACCCACTGTTCAACTCAAACAGCACATATTTTGTTGTCCCTGATATTACTCACATTATTTGCAAATTCAGTCAGATCAATTCAATCTAACCAGTCCTTCTGGTCCAGGCACACTATGGTGTACAGAATCTGACCAATGTTCTGATTGGCATGTTTGGTTTGACCATCCATCTGAGGATGGAAGGACATGGACATTAGGAGCTATGCTCCTAATATATTATGCAGTTTGCACTGCCATTTGGACCTGAGCTTTGAGTCTCTTTTACTCACTATTGAGCTCAGGAGGCCATGCAGTCTCACAATTTTTTGCAAGTAAAACTATGACAGCTGCAATGCCACCATGGTAGTGTGCACTGGTATTAAATGCAACATACTTGTCATGTGACATATAACAGCTCAGAGGTAGTTATATCCCTTAAATTCTGGGAATGGGCCAATAACATCCATCCCAATGGGTCCCAAGGCTTCACAGTGACTGGCAGAAAATGAAATTTCCCTGAAGGGAGCTGATTGCTCCTTTTCACCTGTTGGCATAGCTGACAGGTGGTGCAGAACACCTTGGCATCTGCCACCATTGTCAGCCACCAATACTATCAACAGACATATTCTGTCATTCTCTGTGAGCCAAAGTGCCTGACTACACTATGAGCCTGGTCAAGCAACCTGGTTACTATGTCCTGGTTGTGAGGTATGCATTGTAAGGGGACAAACACTCCACAGGTAAACCTGGCAAGAGCAGGCAAACACAAGTGGCAAGCAAGAGTTGAATGGGCATGAAGGCAGCCAAGAGTTGGGCAAGGAGACAAGTGCAGCAAGCTAAGCAAGGAAGCAACACTGAAGGTTCTCACAGTCAGTTTACTAAATAGACCTGGGAAATGCTGCTATTGTTCAGTCAGAGGATATTCTATCCTGCTGACTGGCTTATATACTACATTCATGGCTGCACTATATCTAATGTTATATGTGGTAAGCAGCCCTGGTATGCTAAGTGGTGATTACTAACAATATGTCAAAAGGAGAAATAGAGTCTGATGACTACAAAAGGCTGACTACTACTATCTGAAAGGTGCAGGGGCTCAGCAGCCAGTCAGTTGGTAATGCTAGAAGTATGTTATCTCAATGTATAATGACTATCAGCTTCAACATCTTTGGGATCTGCAGAACCAGCCTCTCCATGATGCTCAAAGCTTCTGAGACCACACTGCTTCTTTGGAACTCCAGCAAGATCAGCAAAGCATTTCATTTGGCTCTGAGGACATCACTAGAAGGGTCAACCTCATCACAAATTGCCTTGTAAACCTACAATCCCAGTTGTTTGACAGGATTCTTGGGTCAGCTTTTCCCACTTCATGTTCCCTGTTTGAGCCTTTACCAAGGCATCAGCATATTGTTTCCAAAGCTCATTCTCCATTTGAAGTCAATCTGAATTTCATGGTTGCATGAACTTCAGGTTTAAATGCTTTAATTCCAATTAGCTCTTGTTTTGCTTTGGCTTAACTTGTTTTTATGATGCCAGTCCAAGATTTCAAAATATTCTGCTTTGATGTTGCATTCTTCTTCTAGTGAAAACAGGTTTCTTTTCTTCTCTGCATGTGGCTTAAGATTGCAGTTCTTAGGTCCTGTCAAGCTTCCATCAAGGTCTTAGTTTCAATCTCTATGGCAATGACAAACTTATGATGCTCCCTTTTCCAATCAACTTTGATATGGTTGCTTTCAAATCCCCTCCAAACTCTTCTAATCTCTTCACAATCCTTGTTTGCTATGCTGTGAATTCAAATGAGCCAACCCATGTTCATAGTCAGAAGCATTTTTGAGAAGCTCCACAACTCCTTCTTCATCAACCAGGTTCCCATCTATGGTCCAACCACATCTCATCTGCATCCAAGATCTGTTCCTTGCTTGAGAGTTATGCAAGAAGATCCTGTCTACATGGCTCTATCTCTGATTTGAGTCACAAGATGCCTGCTTTGATGATTTCAAGAGGTGCCAACAGTATGTACTATGTCACCCTTTAACATGTCTCTTACAATATCTTAAATCACTCTTGGTAACATTTCCCATTTATTTGTTATATGTTACTTGACCATATTTTGTTCAATATTTGTTTGTACTTAGTTGGTTCTTTGGAGTATCCCTCAAGGAGTCTTGGTGGTAAGTAAGTCATCAGCTTCACTGATAAGTGTGGAGAGATTTGTGACCTGACCCTTCATCAAAGATCATGTCTATGGTCCTTATCAAACAGTTAAGTAGTCCTCTACCCTCCAACAGCAGCCATGTAATCTCACCATGACATACTTGACAGAACATGGGTCAAGTTTTGATTGGACCAATTCTCCAGAGACTTCAGTGAAGGCTGTCAAGTCAAAGGACCAGGTGAACCACACTTGGTTTCTTCCCAGTCCCATGCCTCCTTAGGTATGCCATCATATCACAAGGAGGGTAAATAGTGTTGGGTATAAATTTGTGTAGTGGCTGCTGCAGCCCACATGTCTAACTTTGCTTAGGATGGTTTTAATGGCCTTTCAGACTGTCCCCTGGTACACTATGTGGACTGTGGCCTGCTTTGCAGCAGCTAGCCCCTCCCTCAGTACTTCATACAGTGTATATTCTGCACACACTTCACAGCTTACAAAGCAGTGGTTGCTTGTGCTGGGATGTGCAAACATCAGGATGGTGGAATTTCAAACAGTCATATACATTGTTGCATTAGGGAATTTTATCATGGTGTAAGTTGCTCTGATGTGGGGGGGTGGGGGTGAGGGGTGTCAGATTGCCAGGTAGCATTTGCAAGGTTTGCTGTGGGGTTTGATTTATTGTTTGCTGGTGACATTGCAAGTTTGGCTAGGGCTTGTTCTCTATCATAGAAGTTGGGGGGAAATTGTCCTTCCCTTCCTCCAGCATGCCAACAATTTATTTGTGCACACAAGCTTGGATCTCTGAGATTTTAAGTTTGTCTGAAGGGCAGTCACAGATGGTGCCAACAATTTTTGTATTCTTGATTGTTTCCAGTGGACCATGAGGCTAGGTGTGAGGTTGATAGATGTATTGGTGGAGTACATGCTTGCAACCACTGTGTTCCAAAATTCAGGGAGTGGAGTCATGATGATAGATTAAAGAGTACTGTCTGAGATATTGGCACCCTTTTTGGTGGCTTCTCTCTATTTTGTTTGGAGGTCAGCAATATGGGTAGGGAAGTCCACACTATTCACAAACTTGGTGGCACAATGGACATTCTCAGCCATGGCAGCAAAGTCCAAATTGATTCTATAGAACTTAAGGAGTGATTCAGAAGCAGCAACACCCTCCATTTTAATACCCAGTCTGACTGGTTTTAACAGTTGTATACTATCAGTCCCAAAGTCCAGGCCTGCATCACATGTGCCACTCCTCTTCAGATGATGTAAGCATAGTCCAGAGGGTGGCAGTGGCATTGGCAGTTTGTTCTCTGGGTTCACCAGCAGTTTTTTGTTGTCTTGAAGGTTTTTTGTTGACTTCAGGGTTTGTGGGATGTGTATTTTGGTTCAGCCATGTATCTACTGGAATTGTAACAACCCATACCACCATCTAGCATAGATTTGACTATGGATTTGGTGCATTTGCTATACATCAGCAGTGAGGTGATGCAGGTCTTGCTACAGGGCTACGACTCTAGTAGTTCCTGCTACCAGGTACTATGTCTCTAAAGCACCACACAGAGCTATGTTTCTAATGCTAGGCATTACATGGGGCCAAGACAGATCTTCCAGCTTTGCTGAGGTTGTGCATATCATCCAAATAAGGTTTTGTCAAGATCTAGAGCTCACTGTGAAGGTTATGATTAAGTGTCTAGTGGCAACTATGTACGTTGACTGATCCATCGGGCCTTGAATGTTGGGGCTTAAACCTGGGAACTGCCAATCTAGACAGGCTTCGAAGATGGATCAAATCTTGGACATCTTGAATTAACATAGAACACATTGGGTCTGAATATGGCTACAAAGATTCCATATGGTAGAATCTATTCCTCTTGATTGACGAAAGGGTTCGAGATCTCTTCCGAGCCGTCAACAGGGCTCAGGAGGGTGATTGTGGGACCGCGCAGGACAACGAGGCCGAGTGCGCGCGTATGGGGCTCGGGTTCTGCGTCGTCATCAGGAGGACGCGAGTAGTCTAGAGACGGATCTTACCCTGTAGCTCTTCTTCGACCTCGTCAAGCACGAGATTGAGTAGCTGGTCATATCCCTTGAGTATACCAGTGACTGGAGACGGGTCAGGAGATAGTCGGTAGACAGGAGAGGACTGGAGACCTTCGCGTCCTCCAGTGAACTTTACACGGATGCGGTCATGGGCATACTTTGAGAGGTCGAGGATGGCCTCGCGTTTGGGCTTGTCGATGGAGGGCTGGGGGCGCTTGCCGAAGCCAGTGGGGGCGAGGCCGCCGCGTGGAAGAGGACGAGGCTGGGGGGTCAGTCGATATGCTGGCTGGGACGAGAAGGCAGAGGACAGACCCGATCAGCCATTGGAGTGGAGAAGAGCAGAAAGTTTGGCTTTGTGATTGTGGAACAAAAGTGACTGTTGTTTTTTTTGCAGAGCCACTATCATCCACGCCCATCGCCGCTGCAGCTCTTGACGATCCCGACGACGCCCTCACGCCACAGCTCGCCACCGCAATGAGCGCCGCCGAACTCCTCGCAAACACCCTCTCTCCTGGTGCGCACGTCCACGCGCGCCTCTTTTCCTCCTTCCTCACTATCGCCCCTTCTAGACGCCAGTACGCGCCAGGATGCCACTGCAAAGCTCGAAAGTGCCTCCAGGGAGAACTACGTGCGCCAGTCTTGTTCTCTATCCTCTTATCGTTCTCAAAAAAATCCCACAGCCCCAGTACATGTTGATGCTTTCGTCCGTTCTCGCGGGCGAAGACGGTCCTCTCCATGTCCGCAACGCAGCAGGCCTCGCTCTCAAGAATGCCCTCTCTGCCCGCGTACGCACGTCCGATTGCCCCTTTTCTGACTCTCACTCGTTTGCAGGACAATGCACGGCAGCAGGAGTATTCCAATAGGTGGCTCAGCCTCCCAAACGAAACAAAGGGCAAGATCAAGCAGGATGCCCTTCTCACTCTCGGCTCTGCCTCTCAAAAGGCCGGGAACTTCGCTTCAACCGTAGTTGCTGCCATTGCCGCTGTAGAACTCCCCCAAGGCCATTGGCCAGAGCTCATCGAGCTCCTCCTTGGCTTTGTCAACAACCAGACCAACACCAATCTCAAAATATCTACTCTCCAGACGATCGGTTTCATCTGCGAGACCATAGTACGTGTCCTCTTCCATAAGTCTGAAAAACACCGGTTTCTCATCGATCGAACTAGAAACCTGAAATTTTGAGCCTCCGTAGCAACGAGATCTTGACTGCCGTCATTCACGGAGCCCGCAAAGAAGAGACATCCGCTGAAGTTCAGCTCGCTGCAATCCATGCACTGTACAACTCTCTCGAGTTTGTGCGCGAAAACTTCGAGCGCGAGGTGTGTCATGCCGGTTTCCTACCTGATTTTTTTTCGGATCTTGATTTTCTTTGTATCTAGGGCGAGCGCAACTACATCATGCAAGTTGTCTGCGAAGCGACACAGAACGCTTCCGTAGCTGTTCAAGTAGGCGCTTTCGAGTGTCTAGTCCGCATTATGGGGTTGTACTATGACAAGATGGCGCTGTACATGGAGCAGGCACTCTTTGGGGTACGACTTTTGCATTATCTTCATTATATCATCTTACCATAGACCTCAAGTTGACCGTTGTGGGAATGAAACACTCTGACGAGCGAGTCGCACTCCAAGCCGTCGAGTTCTGGTCAACAGTCTGCGAAGAAGAAGTAGACCTAGCTCTCGAAGCCCAAGAGGTCCGTGTCTCCTTCCCATTTCCAAACTTTTCCCTCTAACCCCCACCAAAAAAAAACATAGGCCCAAGACTACGGCGAAACCCCTGAAACCGAATCCAAACACTTTGCCAAAATCGCCCTGCCTGAAATCGTGCCCGTCCTCCTCCACCTCCTCACAAAGCAAGAAGAAGACGCCGAAGACGACGAATGGAACGTATCCATGGCCGCAGGGACGTGTCTCTCCCTCCTTGCCGGCGCCGTGCAGGACAATATCGTCCCCGCCGTGATACCCTTCATCGAGGCGCACATCAAGGCCGAGGACTGGCACCACCGCGAGGCCGCCGTGATGACCTTCGGCTCGATCCTTGAGGGCCCAGACCCCGCCGTGCTCACGCCGCTTGTGGACCAGGCGCTCCCGCTCCTCATTGATATGATGACGGACCCGAATGCGCATGTGAAAGACACGACGGCGTGGACGCTCGGACGGATATGTGATTTGCTGATCGCGTGCATCAAACCGGATGTGCATTTGCACCCGCTGGTGTCGGCGCTCGTGGGTGGGTTGGGTGACTCCCCGAGGGTCGTGGCGAATTGTTGCTGGGCCCTCATGAATTTGGCGGATCAGTTGGGTCTTTATTATGAAGATGAGGCGGAGAGGCCGGGCAGTGGACCGTTGTCCCCATATTATGAGGGCGTGGTGCAGGCGTTGTTGCGTGTGACTGAGAGGTGAGATTTGTACGCATCCTTTTCCCTCTGTGAGGCTGACCTTGGGATAGTGCAAGCAACGAGGCGAATTTCAGGACATCGGCGTATGAAGCTATCACATCGTACCTTTCACATGCGACATCCGACACTATATATGTTGTGCAAAATACGCTCCTGACGATCCTTGACCGTATGGAGCGCCTCCTCGCCATGCAGGTATGTCTCACTCATCATCTGGACAATGAAGAGATGGCTGATATACCATTCCTCCCGCGTTAGAATCAGATTATCGGTGTCGATGACCGGAATAACTGGAATGAGCTCCAGAGTAACTTCTGCAGCGTCGTCATCGTGAGTCTTGGCGGAGCAGGTTTTCTTCGTGTGTATACTCACTATCCTTCGTAGGCCGTCATTCGTAAACTCGAAAAAGGCATTCAGCCACTATCAGATCGCGTCATGACTCTCGTCCTGCAGCTGATTCAAGCCGCCGGAAAAACCTCAACCGTCCTCGAGGACGCCTTCCTCGTCGTCGGATCTCTCGCATCAGGTACGCACCGCATTAATTGCCCACATTGAGACATCTCATTAACACCCTTCCCCCCTTCCTAGCCCTTGAAGCCAGCTTTGCGCCCTACATCCAAGCCTTCCTCCCCTTCCTCTACCCCGCGCTCAAAGCGCATGAAGACACGCAGCTCTGCACCGTTGCCGTCGGCATCATCGGGGACATCTCCCGTGCGCTTGGGGAGCAGAGTGCGCCGTACGCAGAGCCCTTCATGACGGTCCTCCTGGAGAATCTCCAGAGCGAGGTGCTGAACAGGAACGTGAAGATTAGTGTATTGTCGTGCTTTGGTGATATTGCGCTTGCGATCGGGCCGCTGTTTGAGCCGTTTTTGGAGACGACGATGGCGGTGCTCAAGCAGGCAGGCGCGGTCGAGCCGAATCCTGTATGTTGAACTGTCCTTTTTGGGGCGTTGTGATCTCATGCTCATGCACTTTGTGATGTAGCTGGATTATGATCTCGTGGATTATGTCGGTCAGTTGCGGGAGGGTATTTTGGAAGCGTATACGGGTATTGTTACTGGTCTTAAGAAGACGCCCAAAGGTGCGCACCCCCAGCTCTGCTGCGCAGATCGTCCTAAATTGGTCTCTAGTTGAAATCCTACTACCATACGCTCAAGATATCCTTACACTCATCCAGAGATGCCTCGCTGACGAAGAGAGGACTGACTCTCTCGTGCGGTTGTGCTACGGTCTCCTTGGAGATCTTGCAGATTCCTTCCCTGGTGGACAGCTCAAGCAGATCTTGCTTCACCCATGGATCGCCTCGGAGTTGCGGTCTAAGAACCGGATGCCACCCGAGACCAAGAAGACCATGCGTTGGGCTCGCGAGGTATGTTTTCCTTCCGAGGTTCTCGATGTGATGAGAAACTGATAACGATGTGTGTCTATGTAGATGGTGAAGACGGCTACCCAGTAGACATTTATTCCAACGAGCTTTTCTTTTCTTTATCTTCTTCATTCTTTTTTTTTCCTTCTTTCATTGCTCTCGTTATAGCTCACAGCAGACTTCGCCCGTCCTTATCCACCTATCGTCCATTATTTCCCCCATACACACTCTCTTTCCCTCTTGCTCGCGCGCGCGCTATCGTTTTATTTCTTTTTCCTTTTTTTTGCATGCAATATACAATCTCACGCATACACTCAACGCACTCTGAAGGAGGCACTGTTTTTTTACATCAATCATGATCCACGATCTTTTGCATGCGCAATGCCCTACATAGACGAAAGTTCCATTAGTAGTCTTACTCTAGTCTGTTTCCGTTTTGGTTTTTTTTTTCTCTTTTTACTCCCCGCCTCTCTCTCTACCCTACAGTTTTGCGGTCCAATTAACAGACCAAAATTACCCCCCGTGTATCCCTTATATCGTCTGAAATTCTGATGACCACCTTGCACTCCTTGTTTGTGCATGCATCTGTTTGCCGCCGCTGCACACATCGTTTCATGATCCACTCCTTTTCTTTTTGATTTGATTTTGGAAGCATCGATATCCCCCATCATTCATCATTGGCAAAACTCCAAGAATTACAAGATGTATAATGTAGCAAAATCAGTCAAAATACTTTACACAAGATCTGCTGGTCATTTCCGCCACCAATTTTTTGGCCCTCTGGTCCTAGATCTCTTTTCAAATTCTTGTGATGCTTGTTCGCCGGCAATTCTGACCTAGACGCACAAGCGCGTCAGATTCTCTGTCCGTCATTTGAAAAAAAAAAAATATCTGACTTCTTCATTGTGCCTCTCATCGACGCCTTGATCCCAGAGAGGACAGATTCCCTCACCCTTACGAAGTTGTCCTGGTTTGCCAAAGGTGGACTGGAAGATGTCGTGAGTTTGGATATTGTAGCAGGGACGGCCAACGAAATGTACTCTGTCGAAATGATTATATCCTGAAATGGCTTCGCGGCAGTTGTAGCATGACTCCATTCTACATCCTGGATATGGGCATCTCATCCGGTTGCACTGTGTTGTCGAAAAATACTTGAGGAACAATGAATCGAGCAAGCTGGAGAGTTCATACCCCGGCTTCCTTGATGAAAGCTACACAAGAACATGATAAGCAGGTTGTAACCGGCGAATCGTGAGGCTTACGTTTCTTGCACCCGGGACAATTTCTTACTAGTGCGCCGCCTAGATATGCATGTAAGCATGGTACTCCTGGCTTGATATTCTTGCGCCGCACGCACTCATCGCTTCGTCAATATGGTGTTTGCCTGCAAGTTGATCTATATAAAAATCATGAGTGAAGGGAGGAAACTGTCTCACTTCACGAACATCCGTACCATCACACATATCAGGGCGGTGATCCTACGATGAATTGCCAAGTCAAAAGGACAAAGAATTGATTGGTGGGAACGACGGACCAACTTTCTGCATCTTATACAACTAGAACGACCGCACACAGATTTGTTTCTGCAGATCAAAATTCCAGTCAATTCGCCTTCGATTATGCAAGCCCAATCGCAAAACGGGCAATAATGCAAATTCTTTATACATGCAGACTCAAGAGCTCTCCTGCATTGTGCACGTTCCCACAGGTCTATCATCTTGGGTGATAAAAGACGCTGGAGCTCTGATACCGATATCGGTGAGGTACATCCAGATTGGTCAATGCATCGAATATCAGGGTTGTGTGAGCCCAGGAGGTTAGATGCGTGCTGTTTCATGCATGGACTGCAGAACAGATGAGTCTCAGGACACTGGACCATCTCCTCCTGAACGACTCTTTTGTTATTTTTCGAACAACGCACCAGGTGGTGGCGAGACTCACGAAAGGGAAACTACTAAAACAACATCCACACTCAACATGTTGATACTCGTCTATGCGGGCAATCGACGCGTCTTCCTCAACCTCGATCTTCTCGAGTATAATGTCAACGACATGCTCTAGACTCGCGTCTTTGTGTTTTGAAAGGGTATCTCGAATGGTACATAGTAGATGATCCCTGTTCGTATCAGGTATGATTTCAAGAATGCGATGAAAATACACGTTGGCTTTGTCCAAGAGTCTGTCAGAGGACAGTGGTCCCTCGTCTGATGAGAATAGAGGAGACCCAAGGATGATGGGTGCCGCTAGGCTAACAAGGGTTGCCATCAGGAAGATAACAAATCCCAGGAGCGCGCACACCACTTGCCTGCCCGGAAGGATGTATTAGCGCGTAATGCGAGTTTCAACTAGGAAAAGCTTACAGGAAAGCGCAAGACATTCGTGATCATGCGACGCGTGAGTGAAACCCTTTGAATTTAAATTGTGAAACACGACGCGGTCAGGCCCAGAATGGAACAGAAATTCCTTAGTATTTTCTCGCTCAAAAAGCCTCCATAATGGCTCTATACTCAGTAGTGAGGAACAGTGTTGATGGCAATTCACCTGAAGAAGTCCCCGTCAATAATTGCAAATATACTAGTAGCCCTTCCGTTTTTAGACCACCGCGCATCGGTCATTGATAAATTGGATAAAAAATGCCAGTGGGACTAGAGGTGGTTAAGCGAGCGATATAATTTTGATTGCCTTGAATTAACAATGCATAGAAGCTTTACAGCGCAATCCCTGGCGGCGATTATGTCAACTGTATCGCGGAACTTCGAAGACTCACGAATGCGTTTCCAGCGTGGTTTGAAGTGTATCGATATATATACACATATATATAAGGGAAAGACAATCTGAATGAAAGAAATATCATGCCTGCTGAGGCAGCAAAGGAGGTCTGAAACAGACTGTGGCATCCACGACGACTGTGAAATGGTATTGCTGTCAACTTGTTCAACTTTGGTTGATTTGATACGTTCAGGAGTTGCGCAAACTCCCTCTGTGCGGGGACACAGAGGGAATGAGTGATATTTTTAGAACTTGATTGCTCCATATTATCACAAGGAAGGGCCCTCGGTGTATATCACTTTGTGCACACAAACAGATAAAAGTCAAAATGAGAAAGGGAAAAATAGTTAATAGGATTGCTTTGACGTCGAGAAGAGAGAGAAGATATTTGTGATTTTGAATATCATTAGATAGCATGAAGCTACCGCAACGAGAGCATACCGGGATCCGCCTAACTCGACGACCGAGTAAACGTCAGAACGAACTACTGCAACACAATGTTGAAAGTGGTGAAAGATTCGGAAGACAAAATTCTCCCAAGTATTTCACCCTCAACCGAAAAGCCCTGGATGTCCTGACCAAAACCGAGCTAAATGATACCAATATCTTTCGATGTCATCTATGATTTATCAATGCTGTCTATTACCTATAGCTCATCATGTTTCGGTGGAACTAATGGATTCTGAGCTTCCTCCTGTCCCAGTGGAGGAGTCTGCGACAGAACATCTTCCGCTGAAGGCGCGTCTTGACTCTTCTCTTCTATATTTTCCTCCGCCTGCGCTGTCGTTTCTGGGGCAACAGGACTTGCAACTGTTGGCTTCCTGATTTTAGGCACCTTGCGCTTGTACAACTTCATCAAGGCTGTCTCCAACACCTTGGCTCGAGCTTTCATCTCGGTGGTCTCAATGACTGGATCCTCGTTTGGCTGAACGGATTTCTGCTTCTCGACCCAGGTCGAAAGCCATGTTTCGTGCTCCTTCAGCGTCTTCTCAAGCGAGTCAAGTTCTTCCTTCGCCCATTTTGATGGGAGATCAGCTTCAAGCTCAGCAGTCAAGTTTTGCCTCGCCTCCGTCAGGAACAGACGAGTACTCCAATTCCACATTTGACTGTTATTGAGGGCTTGAGGGAAGGCTTCGATTTCCTTGTAACGATGGATAATCGGTCTTTCCAAAGCTCTGGAACAAGTTAGTTCAGAAAGGTGTTCCTCCAAGTAGAAGAAAGAAACTCGCTCAAGTGAGATACGCTTATCAAGTAACTGAGATGTTTCTGCGACATCTCCATGCTCGTGAAGCCAAGTGAAGGACTCCTCGAGCTTGTCCAAGATCTCCTTGCGCTCTGATGCCTTAGAGCACTTCTTGAAAGGAGTATCCCGATTTTCCTCGTCAAGGAGGTCACGCAAGCGATACAGATAACCTTCGAGGGTATTGCGGGCTTCATCTTTCCTGGTTTTGGCAGCCTCGTCTTGGTCAATGACACGCAGTCTAATGAACCGGTCTGGAGGGAGCAGAGGTAACGCATAATTCAACACTTACCTCGATCTTGCTTCTTTCTTCTCATCAACAGTCATGGGAGGGACGGCTGGAAAAGTAGTGACGACCTTCAACTTGACTGTATCCTCCTTGAGGACATCCTTCTTTTTCTCGGCCTTGACTTCGGTATCGTTGGCCGACGGCGCGGGGGTAGCGGAAGATGATGAAAAAGATGATGAGGCTGATCCTGAAGAAGTCTCCGTATCGGTATCCCGAGGAGGGATGTTCCCAGTCGAAGGTTCGGACTGCTCTGTGGAGGCTCCACCACCGAAAAGACCTTTCAGCTTTCCTACGAATCCCAATTAGTGTGATGCAGGTCAGAAAGTGCTAATGATAACAACCTGTCAAACTATCATCCTTAATCTCGCCGTAGGCAACCGCCTCAGAGACCGAAACAAATCCAGAATCAGACAACATCAGGGTTGCCTTCACAACCGGATCGACTGCTCCACGTTCCGTAAGATTTCCAAGGGCTTCGCTGACACCAACGATTTGAGACTCAAACATGCGCTGGGGATATCCTCTGAATCTCAATGTTAGTTTGATGTTGTAGTTCAAGAGTCCAAGAAAAAGTAGATGGCTCACGGAACGATGGGCTGCTTGTAATCAAAGTAAAGCGAGAAGTCTTCCTTGCGTTTGAAAGTTAAAGTTTTCCTGGTGCCAACTTTGGAGCCAGCCGGGAAGATAAGAGTACTGATGCTCCTAGGACGGCTGAGAGATGTCGTAGGAGCAGCAAAATAGCTAACTTCAACGTCATAAAGACTAATGTCAGTCAATTTGATGTTCTTCGTCTTAAATTGACGGCTAAGGCTAGCTCCGTAGAATGCAGCGCCTGCGAGAGTAAGAAGAAATCCTGAATACAAAGATTCAAAAAATCATACCTAGAACAGGGGATTCATCTGCATTAACGTTCAGTGCGATCTTCTCCCTGTATGATACATCTTTAGGCACATGAACGTCGGGTACCTGATGGACTCACGCTCCGACAGCTGCCTTGACGACCTCTTGAAGCATGGGCATACGAGTTGTACCGCCTACGAGGAGCACAGAGCTTATTTTGTCCTGTGAACAGGTGAGCGAAGGATAACGAACTCCGAAAGTAGTGATCGTACCAGGGAAAGCTTCGCCGCGTGTAGTGCATCAAAAATGGGTTGAACAAATTTAACCTTCAGGTCCTCACAAGCCTTCTCAAAATCAGCCCTCAAGACTTTGGTACGGAAATCAATATCCCAGGCTAAGCTTTCGACCTAGAAACCACAATTCAGGAACCCCCAAAATTTGCCTGGAGAAAAGCTGTCTCACCGCTGAGTTTGCCTCGGTATTAGCACTAAGAATAGCTTTAACGCGCCCAGCCTCTTTCCACAATTTCGCCATGCCCTTCTTATCTTCACGGATGTCCTTTTTGTGCTTGGCGTTGAACGTTTCGACGAGCATCTCACGCAGGCGTTTGTCTAGCTCGATACCACCGGTGTTACGATCGTATCCGACTCCAGCGACAGTTACGTGTGTTCCAGCTGAGGCACTCTTGGGATCGACAGGAGCAAACTGCACAATTGTGGCCACTATAGATGATGCACCGGCATCGTAAATGATGTGATATTCAGGGGCATCGAATGTACGAGTCATGGCATAGTTAACCGCAACAGCAGTTCCATCGTTAACCAGAGCAAGAGTGCGAAGCCCTGAGATTTCGATGGCGTCCACAATCGCGTCACGCTCCATTTGAGAGTAATAAGGGGGAACCGTGATAACAACATCCCGCACCTTCTCCTCTGCGACAGCTTCGGCCAGGTGCTTGACATACGCGAATTGCATTGCCACCAGCTCCTCGACGCTCCACTCTGAGCCATCACTTCGCTTGACACCAACAGTTTTGCGTGTAGTTTCTATCACTTCGGTTGGCGAAATCTTGGTGTAATATGAAAGAGTGTCCGAGTCATATGGTGCTCCTTGAAGAGTTTTTAGAGCTGTAAATACATCTGAGGGAAATCTGCTGGCCTAGAACAGTATTAGTAAAACCCTGTCAACAAGATGAGATTCCTGTACCATTGCAACTGCGTCAGACCCAAACAAACGGTCACCATTCTTCCATCCTACCGCAGCCTGGATTTTTCTCTTCGAATCCTTGTTAAGTAGAACGTCAAATGGTACACCCGGCTTCATCAAAGAAGCCTTAATCCAATCCGTTCCATAGTCGATCGCAAGGACTGAGGCCAAAGTCGTCTGCGGAACTAAGGCCAAGAGAGAAAGGAGGGTCCAACAACGCATGATCTGCATGTCAATTAGATGTATAAATGATTAGAGCGGTCGTTGTGTAGCGTCAATCAGCATCTAAGTACGAGAAAAACTCAAACCGGGTTCAAAAACCGAACAGTCGATGTCGTGGCAGACACGTCGAAATCTTGATCACGTGAACAATTATTTCCGATACGCGGCCGACGCGTTTTCGGATATGTCCAGTAGTATATTGGTTCGCTGCCTTTGAGCAGGCACTCTGTAACAAATATGTATTCTTCTGAAGTCTTCTTGAACGATAAATTGATTAGACAGCTATTGATTTGGCTCGAGCTTAACGTGAGTCGGTGGCATACATGCCTAGGCATACGTTCAGCTGTAAGATATGGTATGTAGAGGCTAGTCCCTACGTCCCAACCATCATGCATGAGCAAGCTTGCTTGAAGGAGTGACCACCGAAGTCAGCGCTACAGCGTGGGCGAATGCTCGATTACTCTGCGACCGCGACTGACGCTCAACAGATGCTAGTCGAGGCACATGGCACTTGCCGTTGTCCTTTGATCAGAAATCACATAGTCCGATATCAAGTAAGACAGTTACAAGTGGTTGGCTTGATGAGTTTGACTCTAAAGTTTTGCCTGGTGCGTGAGTACGTAGATGATGTAAAAGAATAATTATAGTATCTGTTCGGAGTCCTTGAGCCACGAGATCGATTCTTTGCCGCACTTTTCGCCTTTCGCGATTGGAGCGTGTCTTTGCATGGAATGAATTCGGAGAATTTCAGCTTACTGTGATGATCGCGACTCGCTATTTGTCTTTGTACGACTGATTATGACGGTTGGTGATAAACGGACCCGGAGAACTTACGTGGTCACGATCGCCGGCCGATCAGCTCTTACAAGCTTTAAATTTATTCAGGTACGCTTCCAATTCGAGCGAATTTTGCGAGATATCTGCCCACATGCATGGCGGGGCTGCTACAAACCGCATGTCTGCATCTATGGAGTAGACGCTTTGTTTAGTGACGTCGAGTGCATGCCTGCAGTCGGCCGCGCGGAGAGTAAATACAAACTTATTACCGAAAGATTACTCGCTACATATCATTACACCCACGATGGCCACGGAACGCATTGGAGGTGTGGCCTGTGTTCAATATTGAACGAAAGTTGGGACAAAGACAAGCTCAAGAGTCCAACCGCTCCAGCTGTATAGAAACTTGACCCAGAGAAGAAGCTTTCGTGTCTCTAATTAAAGGGAGTGGTCGTCAGCAAATGTACCACTAGTTCATGTGGCCAGGTTATGAGACCTTTATCCATAGATACCACTAATGCTATGCATGTTGTCCCAAGAGTGTTGCCTCAGTATGTACGTACATTCAAGAATGAAGGTTGCGGGCCATCCTTGACAGGCTCGCCGCTGTCGGACTTGTGACTTTTTCGGGCACCGACGTTCCCGCAAACGCGTGACACTTAGCCGAGTGCCCATCGACTCTCACTTTCTCACAAGACCGGTCCTTATCACCTTTCCTACGAGTACACCCCTAGTGGCATCGGCAGTCAGGACCGTGACTCATGTCAACGGTGCCGGCTGATTGGCGCTCGCACGCGTATAAGAAGGGTGCAATGCGAATGTACTTCGGCGTTGTACTTCCACTATTCGTCAGTCCTCATAAAAGTATCCATTGCAATCACGGTGCGTACAGCGAACAAAAGCTATTTACAACTTTCATCTTACACGGGCGGCTCAAGAAGGCCAAGTTAATCTACAATCGCTTTCGCAGATCTCCATAAACGATTCAGGGATCAGTAACAATCACTTCGGATCCCTGGGAAGCAAGTTCAATCTATAAGGGTCTACGTCGACGAAGGACTGTTCCAACTTCCCTCCAACTTCCCTTCCTAGATGGATAGGGTTCACGATAGCTGTTAACAAACCATACTCTCTACTTTTTGCAGACTCTTCGTACCTTCTATGGAAGAAGAGTCGAATTCAATGGGAGGCCGATACGGCTCGGACTTCTGCACCCGCCGTGTCATTCAAGTGTACCCAAACGTTAACAGGCGTCAACTGCATTCCTTCATCGAGAACAACGCCCATAAAAGCTCTCATATCATCGTCGACCATGCTCTAAGCGCCATCCGCAGCGGTTGCATCGATCTCGAAGTCCCCAGTCCTGGAAGCAGCTCTGTCAAACGCAAATACAGTGATCACGAGGAGCAAAATGGAGTGAACGAGAGTCCGAAGCGGGTCAAGGTCGATTACGCAACTAGGGCACGACTACAAATCAGGGGGCCAGACTATGTTGAACTTGCTGTAGTATGTCCGTTCTTTCCCAGTCAATGCAGATACAATTGACTCGGTTGACCGACAGAGTCAGTTGCACAAAGATTTTTTCTATGTTGAAGAAAGTTCCATTCGTGGTGTCTTCAAGTCGCTCGGCTCATGTTATGCACCCACTCATCTTTTCCTTCTCGCCAAACAAACAGAAGTTCTCAAACGATTGCATTTGACGGCTGTTCCTCCTGTCCCCAATCTGGTGAAGTCGGATAAAGGAAAGGGGCGTGCACTAGAGGATGCTGAGTTTGATCGCGAGCGTAAATGGCTGCTCGATATACTCAATCATAAGAGAGACCATGCACGAGCCGTGGTGGAGGGCGAAACATCACAAGACCAGATCACCGTTGTTGGTGGTGACGGACAAATGATAGATTGTGGTTGTTGTTTCACAGAATACCCTCTCGTGAGTATTTGAAGTCACCCCCCCTTCGTGATTCACGAAGTGATCTATATACAGAATGACATGACTTCCTGCCCTGACAAACATATGTTTTGTCATGGGTGCATCTCCACCCACTGCTCTAACCTGCTTCTCGTTCAAAAATCAAAGATTCCATGCATATCCACGGTGGGATGCAAGAGCTTTTTTTCTGCCTCTGCCCTCCGTAGTGCGCTTGACAAAAAACAGTTCAGCCTATGGGAACGCCTGGATCAGCGGCGGGAGATCGCGGAAGCGGGACTTGCTCTGGAAGACTGCCCATTCTGTGAATTCGCCTGTGTGATTTCTGATGAGCAGGCGACTGTTTTCGTCTGTGGTAACATGGAGAAATGTGGCAAAAAGAGCTGCCGAGAGTGTAAGAAACTGGTGCGTCACCGGTCCGCTAGTTTCATTGAGACAGCAATTCATAGAGATTGAAGAATCATCTCCCAAAGACCTGTCAAGGTGAAACTTTCACTGGTCTTCGACGTTTCACTTATTTAACGATCTTCAGAGGTCCGCGATGACGAGATCAGAGAGGGACGTCATGTTATAGCAGAAGCCATGAGTGAGTAGTCAGACTGTCCAACTATTCAAAAACTTAGTCAAGGATTGTAATGTTTGATAGGTCGTGCTTTGATGCGAAATTGCCCCAAGTGTGATAAGCGTATGTCGGGAATTCTCTTCCTTCTTGATTCCGTTACTGATTCACGGTTTGATTCCTAGCATTTATTAAAGACGATGGTGTATGGATCTATGAAAACTGGTGATGGATCTCAACTGACAGCGCCCATATCGCAGTGCAACAAGATAGCTTGCCCTTCTTGTGGCACATTATCATGTTATATCTGCCGAAATGCCATCTCAGGTTATGACCATTTTGATTCTGTATGTCTCGATATTTCATATCGACTCTCTTCCATGATCGTTAACAGAGCCAGCCGGGACGACGTAGGATGAAAAAGAGCAGTGGGAAGTGCCCACTCTTCGATGCCGAGACAGACAGGCACAACGACGACGTCAGTCCGGTTCCGTTCTCAGCTATCTATCAGACATGACCTTTCTCTAGGTCATACAAGCCGCTGGTGTTGCTCTTGAACAAGTCAGGCGCGATCTTCTAGATGTAGGACAGCATGAACTCCAAGTAGATCTACCGCCTGCGCCTCGTCAAAAGCCATTACCTCGTCGGCCACGTCCTAGAATGCAGGGCAGGCGGTTACAATATCCCGCATTGCCAAACAATCAGCCCACGGGTATCTTGCAACAAGCAGTGCCCCTGTTGGCACTGGCTCCACAACCCATCTTACCTATGGATCTGATGCACGATCGCCCATTCATGCCTCAGATTGGACTACCCGGAGCACCGGAGAACATACCGCTTCCCATGTTCCGGCAACAACATTTTATCCCTGCTCAGGCAGATAGCGGATTCCAGCAACCTGAGTTCAACATGAGGCCTGCCCCGGCTCAGTTCGCAGTTGCACCAGAAACTTTATCGCTACCTCATCACTTTCTTCCCCATGCACCCGCGCCACCTCTCCTTCCACCACCACCTTTGCGACATTCATTTCATATTCACGACCAATATGACCTCAACAGGCCGTCGATGAGCCCCCCGGATTTCCTTGCCCTCTATGGCCCCACGTTGAACTCACCTTCTCCAGTTCAACAATTTGACAATTTAAGAATCCGGAATCATCTTCAAGCATCAGATACAATGTCGTTCCCTGAACAAGTCCCTCGGCAACCGATTAATGAGATCTCTCCCTTGCTGTCATCTCTGTCTACCCCGCCCTTGCAGATACAACATCAACAAGCACCTTCATTTGCTTAGTCCGCTTCTAGAGTGATGCTATGTCGCTCATATCTTGTCAAGAGCCGCTTGTTCATCATGTATGGTGATGGTAGTGAGCTCCCAGGGTTGAGGCTTTGGAGGCTCATCTGTTGACTTGAAAATTGATCATATGTTCTAATGTTCTCATTTCCCTTGGCGCATTTCCACGTTTCACGTATCTAGTTGCATCATTTCATGGGACATTCTTTTTGTACGATTCTATAAATGATATATACGCAAAATTGGTGTCTTCATGTTATGTTGACATGTGTCATTGATTACTCCCTCCAATAGAACAAGATTGTATTATTGATTGACAATTGACTGCTTGAAGGTAACTCGGATACAATGAACGAACTCTCACATAAAAATGACATATCATATCCATCAGACAGTACTCCCGTGCTCAAGCTCCGACGAGTTCGTACACAACATCAAACTCGTTATCGTCTGTCATTACGAGGCAAGCTGTTTTGGCCGATACGACATTGCTCAGCATCGCCCCGGTAATTTCTCCAACAATCAATGATTGCAGTAAAAAAACGCCATGTGTTGGTCGTGCTTATGCTGGGTGAACAGAACTACGCAGGATACAATCTACAGATGACATTCTCCTATGGGCTCGTTACCCTCACATACCAATCAGGAACTGCTGTGTAAAAAATCTTGTCAATTCTGTGAAGATCATTTGGAGACCTTGGCCGCAAATGGCTCCTGGGGATCAAAGCCAAGGTGACGTATCAAGACATGACTGGTACCAACGGACTCTTCAATAGGCGGGTAAACATACCGTTCCAGATGATTATAATGGTGAGGGGAACAGGCAGAAAAAGGTATACTTTTGTTCTGGTTAAACCAGCTGGTAATCGCGTAACATCTGAAGAGAAACCTAATGATCAAAGAGCGAAAGCGGCCTCCCAAGACAGTAACTCCTTCCCAGAGATATGAGTCCATTTACCAGGGTTCATGAAAGAGTAGGCAGAGATCAAGCAGGCTCGACATTAGTGGATGACAACAGAATATAAAGACTCGGAGGTTGTTTACTTTTGATGATTTTGATAGTGGTACGTGACCACGACACCCGTAATTTCTGCATTATACTTAGCTTTCAACCCTTCCTACCTTACGGTCACCGTCCCCTTTTATCAACGCAATCTTGGCTCATGTCAAGCCGAAGCTATGACAGCTACTCACAAGAGAAGCGAATTACAAAGCATCGGGTTACTGAAGAGGATCTATTTGAGTGCGTACACCACCCTATGATTGTCGGGGTCTTTTCTTACTATGTATTCCTAGATATGTTCTACGCGCAGCGTGAGTTTACAGGTATATGGAGGTCTTATCAACTGATAATTTGGGCAGTATCTTGGGCTACCTCCTGCTCCCCAAGACAGTCGATACGACGCCGAGGATATCTACAACAGAGGTTCGGGATCGGGAACACTCCTCTCGACTTTCAGCCCTGTCGAATTTCTCAATCAGTGACATGTTCAGAGACGTTAGAGATGGGTCAAAGAGTGTCAGGTTTCCAGAGAAGCTGCTCAAGGTACTAGAGCTCAAGCTGCAGAACATTTCGATGGGGAAGGACCCTGGGTGCGTGATTATGACTACGATATACATGACCACAGTACTTACATGTTAGCAGCTACTCTGATCAACTGTTACGCAGGACGATGGCTAAATTCTATAATCAGTTCATGAACGACAGTTTTAAACGTCAAATGAAGGAAAATAGGAAGATCGAGGAGCTAATCTTGTTATTTGCCACTCATGCTACAGTAGTTCTCAGGAAGGAGCCTTCATTGAGTGGAGACGCTTGGAAGATTGAGCTCAATAATCACATAGCACAGTTCGTGAAGATGCTCCGGGAATGTCTGCGGAACGTTCATCATGTATCTCCGGAACTTCTTTCTCGCCTCGACACATACACTTCAAAACTAGCGCCGTCGACGCAAACTTACAGCGATTCAGGTTATGACTCTGGTTCTCCCTCCCGTGATCGTGACTCCATCAGCGTCCCTGGTATCAGCACGAACATTGCGGATATGTCCCTAGTTCGAACTGTTGCTCGCCTGTTCAAGCTGCTCGAGCCTACCGTACAACAAGAAGTCGATAGAATGCTGGGGCAAACCGTCACAGAAAAGGCGAGAATTACTACGTAGAAAATCATGGATAATAACTCACTTTCAGCTGTGTGCTCAGGCAGCGATGAACGATCTTAAGGCAAGACAGCCGCTCATTAGCATGCTTCACGGCTGATTTAATCCAACAGACATGCTTGAAAAACATCAATGCCGGCGCGCCATTTCCTGGACGACGGGATGACTTCAATACTGAGGCCGCGTGGAATCACTGGAAGACCCTGGAAACCACACATCTACAACAGTTAATGGTTATCATGGTTCAATCAAACCCAGAACTAGCCAAATCGACGCCATCTGAAGTAGCGCCGTCTTATCGCGCGTTTGAACCATCCAACGCGCGATCAGCATCCCTATATACTGTGGACTCCGGAGGTGTGACCACACGTCATACTTCAATTTCCAGCCGACGGTCCTTGTATGTCGACCAAGCAGATGGTGATGGTGAAGAGGATCTGCCCTTCACCTTCATACCCCCCAATCCTCGCAAATACTATCGGCGACTACTCGAATACTGTCTTGTGGCAGACTTAGAAATAATGATGAGCCCTGAAGTCGACGACAATGACGAAGTCTCTCTTGGAATTTTATCAACCCCACATATTGAGCTCATCAATGAATGTGCATTACGATGGCGAATAGGTCACTCCTACCGAGTTACTTGTTTTTTGGACTTGGTGAAAGAGTTTTACGAACGTAACGACGTACCCCTTGAATGTATACCAGAAGCGCTCTCAAACGTCATGAAAATAATGCAGGAAACAGAGGTGGAGAATTGGCCCATCCAAGACGTAAATCTCGAATCTTCTGTAGTCATGGGGTTGCCTGACTGATTGTTTCATAGTCTGAGTACCTCTGTGGTATATATGCAGCTCTCTTTAATATCTTCCTCTCCTCCCTCTATCATGGCATGGATGCACTACCTAACCTCAAACCTTCCGAAATACAACCATATCTTGCTATCTTGAAACAAGTTCGAGATAGCGGTCTCCTCGAGAGGTATCATGTCGACATCAGCGCACGGCTGTCTGATGTTCAACAACGAATACGAGAAGTGTCTGCGCATTTCTACGAGTCGAAAATGCAGGAACTGCAGAAGGCACCTGGCGTCAATCGTGCGCTACCCTTATTGCTCATGAGCGACGAACTTGAGAAGTCAGCAAAACTCCTCGATAAAAGATTCCCTGAACCACTCTTAGGGTACGGATTCTTACGTCTCTTAATCGCTACCTTTTTCAATTGCCGTTCTTCATAGCCAACTCGATCTTGTATCACTTGTGGTTGAAATAACTGTCCCACATTTTATCGTAGATCTACAGAACTCTCAGAGACGCCTCTTTGAATCATCCATGAATGGTCCGACACCAGATGTACCCATTCAAGACATCTTCGCCCTCTATCGTCGATCAAAGACCCTGCTCGACATGTATACTGCTTTTGTACCACAGTACGTCCCATACGCCTCTGGTCAGAACTTAGTTGGAATAATTTGACATGCAGAGGGGAAGTCACGTTCAACATCACTAGTTTTTTTGAGCCTCATGTCCGCCAATGGCTTATCAATACAGATAGCAAGACAGAACAATGGGTGCAAGCTGTAAGTACCGTTCTACGCTGCGTTTGATCAGAAGCTTATCAAGTTCAAGGCTATCGCCGCAGACAAGGTACTTGAAATATGTTCCGATGCAAACGTCCTCTTTATGACAATTTTCGATCCTCGAACAGTTTGAAGCGGAAGGGTCCGAAGGGCACAGTTCCTCCATTGTTGACCTTTTCGATTCCCTCCGAAGTCCCATAAACTTCTTGCAGGATTTGGAGTGGGAGGATGAATATCAGAATGCACGGTTTTTCACAGGTCTTTCCAAGGTGATTACCATTTGATCGTGCTCATACACTATCGTCAATGCTGCCGTTGTCTTTCAGACCCTCTCTAAAACCGTCGAACAATATTGCCGAAGCATTGAGTCCATGTTTATGGCTGAGATGTTCCCGCGACCAACGGACTACATACAGCCACAAAAATCA
The DNA here is from genome assembly GCA_017657295.1 of Termitomyces sp. DKA64. Classification (NCBI taxonomy): domain Eukaryota; kingdom Fungi; phylum Basidiomycota; class Agaricomycetes; order Agaricales; family Lyophyllaceae; genus Termitomyces; species Termitomyces sp. DKA64. The sequence goes on along the minus strand of JAGGAV010000068.1, from coordinate 15,789 downwards.
TCGGCATGGCTCGAGAGAGCCAAACAGCTTGCGGCAACAGGCGAGAAGCGAATTGAACCCTTCAATTTCCAGCCCCAGTCATGTGTCAAGCTCAACAATGTAGAGGCAGCGCGGAAGCTCCTCGATAACATGTACACACAAATGGAAGCAGACAAGATGGCTGAGGCAGTGGCAAAACATGCACCACCGCTTCCGGAGAAGGTGGAACGCGATAAGTTCTTATTTACAGTGAAGATCATGATTGCCGAAGGTCTGGTTCCTTTGGATAGTAGCCCATCAGCGAAGTTGGATACCTTCGTCACGCTCAGTGATCCCGAAGGCAATCGCCTTGCGAAGACAAGGACGATTTACGAGACGCTGAGTCCTCGATGTATGTCCTGTTCTTTGTACTTATATCTTTTGTTTTTCGTGGATTCTGACAACGAACACATGCGTAGGGGAAGAATCTTTTGATATTTCCGTCGAGAAGGAGCTATGGTTGATGGTCAGCGTGCGTGACCGAGCTCTTGTAGGTAAACATGACACCGTTGGGCGAGCATATCTCTGCCTCGATCCAAGACGATTTGGTGATTTCCTGGCTCACGAACTATGGATGAATTTGGAACCACATGGGCGAGTGTTGATCCGCGTGAGCATGGAAGGTGAGAAGGACGACATCCAGTTCTTCTTCGGGCGGGCTTTCCGTTCGCTTAAGCGAGCTGAAGGAGATATGCTTCGAATTTTCATTGACAAGGTATCTTTTTCGACTCTGATGTGGAAAGATTATTCACGTGGTTAAATGAGATGTCACCGTTCGTCCGACAATGCCTTTCGCGCAGTGTTGTCAAGAGCCTTCTGAAATCTGTAAACTCAGCATTGGACTACAACAAGGCCCTTGACAACGTGACAGCGCTCTATCGCTCTGCCATTGGGACAGTTAACAACGAGGTCCAGATCCCACTCCCACAGAACGAGAAACCACGCGTACGGCCCGAAGAGTTGACGGATGTGGAGATCGAGCAGGCTATAGTCCCGCTATTTGACTACCTTGATGCAAATCTCCAGACGCTAAACACGTATCTGAGCGATTCGGCGAAGGAGATGGTGATGACGCGTGTCTGGAAGGAGATCCTGGCGGTTTTGGAGGGACTACTGATTCCGCCTCTGTCAGATATATCCAGTGACATGAAGCCAATGAGCGAAAAAGAGGTCGACATTGTGTTCAAATGGCTCAAGGTACGGTGCTCAAAACATTATCTTGTATACAAGACTCATTTTTAATAGTTTTTGAGGGATTACTTCTACGCGGGGGGCGAAGGACCGGTGCCCCTTGAAGTTCTGCAGAACCAAAAGTATCGCGACGTGCTCTCCGTACGACTGTACTATGATTGGCACACGTGAGTAGATCTTGTTAGTACGAGTTTGAAGCGCGCCTCGACTTTTGCTCAGGGACGATCTCATGGAGGAGTGTGTTCGTATGATGCAACAAGGTCTGCGGTCCTCCGGGACGATAAAAAAGCGCGCGAAGAGTGTTTACTCGCAAAGGAATCTTGGTACCATCAGAGAACGTAAGAAGGAGAAGCGACAGGAAAAAGAGGTAACGAGTGAGGAAACCATCCTGAGGATTCTTCGTATGCGGTAAGTCCTTGAAGTGTTTTAGGCCTTGTTTCAGCTTCATTAGTATCGTCTCTAGACCCGGCACGTCAGAATTCATTGCGCAGCAAATACAAATTATGAATGCCATGCAGGCAGAGCAGGAAAAACGTGCCAGGGAGCTTGAGCAGCGCAAGTTGAAGCGACCAATGAATCGACCTGCAAGCCAAATACCACCGCTGCCTCCATTACCTGAGTCATGATGTTCGTAACGTTTGTATTTCTGTCATTGGTCACTCTCGTGCTTTTTGAAGATACCTCCTGATACCTTTCTTACACTACATTTAGTACATTACTGTTTACACGCCCAGTCTATGAAGCTTTTGGACTTCGGGAAAGGGACATTGTATTCCAAATTTGTTGTCGCACATATCGTATTTCATGGCATATATGCCGTCACAGAGATGATAGGACTACCCTAGTTACGTAGAAGACGATATCCCTTGTGCACTCATAGAAGCTCGTAAAAGCACACAAGTTGCATACGGGATTCCATTATAACAAGAAATAGTCATGACAACTTCGGCAGACGTAGACAATATGATAGGATTGCGTTCATTTGCCTGGTTGCTATGTCAACTACTTCTAAAGACAGTATTTATGACCTTATTCTGTGAGTATTACTATGTAAGTACAAGGGAAGCTCTGAACAAACGGTACTCAAGGTACTCAAAATGGAGAAACGAAGGTTGTGAATCGGGTGGTACCGCGATCACGTGACTGATCAAACAAAGAACAATGAGCGAGAACAATGAAACCTAGAGAGCGCTTGAACCTTGGCGACATCGGCCAAGTTCGTGTTCTCACATAAGAAGGCATGAACGAACACTCGCTCTCCATTAGTCTGCAAGGCTCTCGAGCTACCTGCCCTTCTTTTCCTTGACGTTCTTTCATATACTTAGGTGCCAGTGCATCTAGTAGTTTGTTTCACGCCTGGTTGCTTGCATCTACATTTTTCCTCTTAATACGACTCTTCAAAGCTTCAAGCTATGTTGCCTCCTCGTGCTTGTGAGTGCCCGTAATAAGACAATCTAGTTGTGATTGACCTGGATTTGTCTTCAACCAGACACATTTATTGGTCTTAACGGTGTCCGCATCCTGAGCATCATCGCGCTCATCCTTGTTTTTGCCAGCAATATTATGACTCTTGTTCAAGATATTGAAGCGGTCAATCATTTTGTTGCTGCCGACAAGTCGAGTTCCAATTCCACTGTGCTATCCTCTGATGGTACCAACTCAACGATCTACATGTCAGACATGGATTATATCGTGTATGACCTCTCTTAATACCCTGACATTGTCCTTGTATCTTATATGGTTGATTTTGAAGGGGAAGTACAGTACCCAATCAGCCAGCTGGTGTCTTTTGGGCTGTTCTTAATAGGCTTCTGATCATCGGCCAGAGTGTCTTGCTCCTCATGTCAGAATTCGGGTGGCCATCGAGCTTCTTTGACTACTATTTCCCTGTATTGGGCAAGGACTTCGGACTCGGAGCTCTTGGTATTATGCAATGCTTGTAAGTCTTTCCTTTTCCTCTATCCCACCATTCTCGACGAGCTTGAACCTCATAGGATTGGTGCTGCCATCCTCTCACACCATGTTGATACCTTCACGCTCGTCGCTGCATTCTTTCTCTTCTCAATTGGCTGTCTCAACATCCTAGTTGGTTTAATTTGGCGGGGATCTGCAAGGGCTAAGCGCTCTTTGACCTCGTGGCGCGAGCAAGCAAAATGCGCTCTACCGACACATGTTGCTGGTGTTGACGTACGCTCTACGATGTCGACCGCGACCTCTGCTGCGTCGTCGGTCGTTTCGGGCATGTTCACTGGAACTAGAAGGGATGCAAGTTCTTCGAAGGCTGGTTTTGGTTTTGGAAGGCAGGGTGAAAAGGCTGCGGGGCTAAACGGTGGGTCGAGAATGGAGTCTATCTCATTCCGCTGCTGAACAACGATGTTTTAGGTTATCTCATCTCCAAGCCACTTGAGACCTTGCCACGTTATGCCGCCAAATCCACACCCACAGGCGATGCAACTGCTGTTTGAGGGGTGTCTCGAACGCCCTTCTCAAGACGGCACTTCCTCTTTCGATACGAGATTACGCAGGATTACATAGTTTACGAACACAGATGACCTGTGGGAATAAAACTTGACTTGACTTGACCTGTACACATGCGTGGCGGGCCTATGCTAATCTGATGACGTACGTATACCTTGTGCTCGACTTTTCCTTGTGAATAGCCTTCACGTAACTCACCATGGAAAACCCTATCGCTGTAGCGCGCATAGAATTGTGCAATGTCTCGTGGTAGTAGTAAAGTATAAGAAATACTTTTACTCGTATATGTCACCGAGATGCTGTACAGACACATGAAACATGATGCGTGATCGTATCGGAGGCATAGCACTATCACAGCACCACTGATCAAAAAGCCTTGTTGGAGCCCTTTCTCACGGCCCTAGCTCAGCCTGAGAATATAAACTGTCTCTAACGTCCATGATATTGTCTACTCAGGATGGATTCATTATGTGAGTTCTTTCAGCTATAGTATATCACGTTCGAGTAACAGGTGGTCTTGGCGCATGCCTTTTCAAGAATGCCCCTCTAGTCTCCTTGAAATAAATTAGACATCCTTACTGACCTTTCTTTCCTCAGGCTTGGTATGTCCACCTAGGTTACTTGGTTATCTCAGCTCATGCTTGGTGAACAATGTCATTATTAGGCGTCTTAGCCTTTGCGAATCTCTGGTTAGTCACTAAAACCTCACGATACTCGCTTAATTCGAGCATTGTTCTCAGTTATGTCATAATCTGTGCATTCATCATGCTTGGTAGTCCGCAACCAGTACGCGGACCCATCATCCACAATCACCCAAAGATGGAGTACGATGCGATTTGTGCAGGAATCCTCATAGGCTCAGGCATCATGAATTACGCCGTCGCGGGCTTCCGCGAACACAAGACTCAGGATGATGTGGTGGCCACAGTATGCTTCATCCTGGCGGGCAACTTGAATTTTGGGACTGCGTATATATTTTTGAAAGCGAAGTTGATCGAGAACTTTCGACCCGAATGTACGTGTGGTAAGGACGAGAATGTTGGTTCCCATTTCGATGTAGAGAAGATAGGGGAGCGATCGTGGATGGGAGGGAATGTATATGATGTGAAAGGATGAACAGTGAGTTAGCAAGGTCTACGCCTCAGCTGTCTTTCGTGTTGACAAACTGTCTTCCAAGCTCTCTAGTATGCTCTCCTACTAGTGTCAAACCACCTTGATACATAGCCCCTGCGTCCGTGACCTCATCTCTTGACCGTACATCAATGAGGACTCACATCATTCCTGTTTCTATTCATATGAGACCGTTCTCTTGTACTAGTTATTAGAGGTGAATATTGATCCTCGAAGACATCACGCGTGAATGGGTCAAGCCCGTCCGAGTCATGGATCTACAGCGGGTCTCCCTCGACGATAAACACAATGCATGTGAGTTCATATCGCCTACTTTACATGATATATCATTGGACTGGGATGGCATTGGTTCAATGAACTAACCTCGTTTGTGGTCATGTTCGCCGGGATGTCTATAGAGCAATCCAGATTCGTTCGATATGAATGGAATTTATCCTTTCCACATCACACCTCGCTATGTAAGAGTATCTGCAGTCGGGCAAGGAACTGGCTGAATGTCTCCACATGTTATCTTCAATTCAAGTCTACGTCTCAGCTTCATTGGTTGCATAGAAGTGACCTGGCACCATTTCAGGTATGCAAGAGAGGGGGAGAGCAGCCCCTTGGGTTGCTGCAACGCGTCTTTCGCCTTTAAAAGAGTGAGGATCGAGGTTGAAGTCAAGTATATGGAGCTGTAGCACCTCGGCAGTAGTACCTCGGCATTAACAGTTGTATTGTTTGGACAAGCAGAGGGAGCCTTGAGTCATCGCTACGAGAGTCGAGACGAATGCGAGAGAGAACTTCATCTCCTCTGAAGAATGAAGGCTCAATGGTGTAGCTTTTATACACTAAAGTACTTCCACCCGAGAGTCAGAAGTTTAGCACGAAGTGATATATAAGTCGATCAGAACGCATAAGCTTTCACTTGGAATATGGCAGAGATCAGACAGAGCTTGAAGTTACGCAAGGATATTTTTTGGCCCAGCTTTTGCTCAAAATCAGCATGGTCATCTACACCAGAAAACAAGGTTACATAGAGAAGTAGTTCGAGGTCCGTGCGAGCTTTGCAAGTGATAAAGGCAAAGCGGTACTTTGCTTACCTGCGGCATGAAAAAGTCAAGTACGTACGAGCATTTGAAATCTCAATCTACCTAGATACATATTGATCAAGAATGTTCCGGCGTCTATATCTGCCCTGCAAGCTCTCAATAGTAGCTACCGTTGATCTCTGAATGACAAGAATACTTTCGACCAGAGACACTTGTGAAAAGTTGAATTCGAGTGAAAAGATTTCAAGCTAACTTGGATAGAAAGGGGTCGAACCATGGTCTGTTAATGATGCGGACCCTTAAGCCTGCTCATAAGGGACGTAGAATCCGGGATAGAGCCGGGCGGGACGCTTTGGCAACTGCAAAAAATTGTCAACTCCGAAAGTCTTTTGGTTGCCGGTTGATTTGGACGTGTCCATTGTCACGTGTGACGAGAGCTACGTGACCGCGTCCGATATTGTTTCGAGCTTCTCTTTGAACACGTACACCTGACTCTCAGATCTTGACAACCATGACAATCTAGTCAGTCAATTTTAAATACCAACTCCATGTTCCATGTTCCATCTTACATGTATTCTAGTTATCATCTTACTTTCCTGCTCTTGGCAGCAGAGGTGCGTCTCAAATTACTCTCCGAGCCACTCTGATTTTGTGCATAACAGATGGTCACCTTCTGCCTTCTCGTGGCACCACTGCCATATACAGTGCGGAAAAAGGTCTTCAGGTTCCTCTCCGAGTCCCCTATAATTGCCAAGGTTGCATATGCACTTAAGATATCATTTATGTTCGTCTCCGCAGCACGCGACGATTGGCCTCATACTGACATCTGAACATGCAGTTTCGTGGGTATACTTTTTGCAGACGCTCTACAGCGTATGTTCAAAATCACCGCCGAGTCCGAGCTCGCGAAGTCTGGACAGCAGGGGTCGTACAGTGACGTCAGGACTGAGACCAACATTGCGGCGAGAAAGTTCTAGTCCGTCCTTATGCCTTTCCGTGACTTTCATAGAGATCTAATGAAGCCTGTAGCGCTCAGCGAAATACATATCTGACAGGGTTCACACTTTTCCTCTCCCTCGTCCTTACCCGCACGTTCTACATCATTCTCGACTTGATTTACACCCAGGAGCAATATGCCAAACTGAAGAAGGAGTCTGCCCCTCCTAAATCGAATGATGTATCTGAGAATGCAGCGAAGGAGATTGAGGACTTGAAGCAGAAGCTAGCATCAGCGCAGTCCAAAGCCAAGGATTTCGGCTAGTAGTCTGCTCATTGATCTCGGATTGGCGACTGACACCTATCCGTTTATAGAAATTCTTAAAAAGCAAGCCGCCCAACAGGCTGCCGAGTTCGATAGACTTGCCACGAAGTACAACGAAGCGACGGGCAACGTCAGCAACAAACGCGTTGATTGAAGCACTATTCTTATCGATCGTTTGACTTCTTGTGTTCTATCAAAGTCCTGCAGTTCTAGATTGTTTTCACCAGCTATGTTACAGTATCTTGTCGGTATTCGTACTCATTTGTTGAAATGCCCAAAGTTTCTCTTGGTGGATATTGTGAAGATTCAAGTCTTTCGACAATGACACGTTCATGGACGTTGTTTCCTCATCTTTTGGTTGTTACCAGCTCTCCCATCAGTAACCCTGAGGTTGCAATTGAGACTACCGCACCACCTAGGAGTGCAGAGCACACAGTAAAGGACACTCGGTAAGTTGGACCATACACGGCTAGTGATTCATTTGAGCATTCCCTCAGAAAGAATAGATGTGACTTCACTGGAGAAGATCGTTGGGCCCAAAATGCCAGAGAACTGGGCCATCGCGTTGGTTGTTCCTATGGCTACCGCTGCCGCGGTGGTGCCAGGAGCGGCTTTTACACGTGACGGCCACACAATTGGCAAGACAGAACCCGCTGTCGATGTCGCCACACAGAGCGCCAGATATTTGATGATAGTCACTTTGACTTGAAGAAGAAGAATACAACAAATTATGTTGACTAATTCCACTGCAAGACAGACGTTAGCTACCTGATAGCTAGGTATCAAAAGGAGCGACGTACAACCAATAGCCACACGGAAAGGGTTGAATTTCCGGTTTTGAACGAGATATCCAAGGGTGTTCAAAACGATCAAGGTCAAAAAATATGGAGGCATTGTTAGCACGTTGCTCACGGCTGAGGACGTAAAGCCTAGGAAAAGGAAAACCTTCAGGAGGACTGTAGGTTAATATATGGCATTCAAACCTAGCTCAAAGATAACCGTGGGTAATGCGAAGGACAATCCAAATCCTCCGACTGCGTGGAAAAACGAAACCATGTTCCACGACCAGAAGGTAGGATTCTTGAATAGTGCAATGACTTGCTTCCAATCCCAAGTCTTCGCCTCTCTCGAAGGAGCATGCTCAGTGAGCAGACTAAGAATTGCAGATTTCTCATCGTTGTTGAGGAATTTCGCGGTCTGCGGGTAGTCCGGGAGGAAAAAGAACGTCACGATACCCATCAAAACTGCGGGTATACCATCTGCGACGTTTGAATCAGCTAATGTGTGCAGGTTTGGTATGAGGCTTACCTATGATAAACAGCCAACGCCAGCCTGCTAGGCGGCCGTCGGCGTGTGAAATCGCGAATGCCAGGAAGCCACCAAGGAGGCCACTCAATTGACCAAAGGAGGAGAATGCGGCGACGCGTTGCGCCATCTGGTCTGGGTGGAACCAGAATGCGAGATAATAAATGATACAAGGATAATATCCTGCTTCGGCGGCCCCTTGCACTGAAGAACGGGTCGTCGAGTCTTAGTATAGTATAAAGGTCTTAAGGGGGCGCGGAGGGCTCACAAACTCGGACTACGATGAGGTCACCGTATTTCTGGACCACACCTACGCAGCCACAGATGATACCCCATGTTACCATCAGGCGACCGAGCCAGAAACTCGGGCTGTAGACCTTTCTCTCAAGAATTCGAACATGAAAGACGAAGCGAACGTACGTTGTCTTTTTCATCATCAATGTTGATACAGGTTCGAGGAATGCGTACGGGTAAAAGAAGCAAGCAATAACCCAATTCCATTGGTTTGGACTCAGTTTGAGCTCGGACTTGATATCATGCTTCTTCTCAGCATTCATTATTGCAGAGTTCGTGATATTATTGGCGTCGGTCTTCATTACAAGGTAGGTGAAGCAAAGCCAAGGAATAATCCTGACATCTGTAAGAAGTCGACGTTGGTTTTGCACATCGACGATTGTAACAGCCTGGTGAGACTAACCAAATTTGCGTTGAATCCGGCGTAGTTCTGATGGAGAGCAAAAAGAGCTGTGGCGTTTCTCTCCTATTGAAGCTAGTTCCTCTTTGCGAACGGACGAGGACGATGCACTGGAGGTCGTAGAGGCCATGGTGAAGGTTTGACGCAGAGATAGGAGATTTAGGCACCTGAGAAAACCAAAATCTAAATATTGGCGTAGTGACCTGTGTATCTTCTTCCGATGCATTTTTGCACGTTTCATCGGTATACAAATATCCTAATCGGGTACCACATGCAAAACTACCTGTATTACCAAAGATACATCATGAATGGAATGGGTTCCGATGGAATACCATGAAATACTCTTTATATCATGATCCTCAAGTTCAGACACAGGCGAAGCAAACAAAGTCTGAATACTTGATTCCAGTTGACAAAAGCTGAGTCATACATGCCGAATGAGTATAGGTCAAATGCAAACCTATTACGCCGTCTCACGTCGACGTTGAAGGAAAGTTTGCATTCTTGAAATCAGTTTTTGGAACAAGGGTCTCCGGACCGGGCTGCTTAGACGCACCCCTTTCAAAAATACTGTTTTCTCTTATCAACTTTCCATTTTATTGTAGAAACGTTCACTGTGACTGAGAGCGGCAAACTAGCAATAGTTTCTATGACTCAACAAACCCTATCTTTGCATCGTCGCGCTAAGCACCAAATATCGTTGTAAAGCAACATTATTCCCATACTCCAATACGGGCTCTCATCACTAGGACTGGATCTAGCCATGGAACAACTCGCCGAAATCGAATTCTTTATGATCTATAGTGTGGGCTAGTTCTATCCCATAATATCTCCAGGATTATTTTAGTTTTTTTTTAGTTGAGAACATCGGTCCGGTGCCTGGAGCTGCCTTCTCGCGAGTACTTCGATATGGGTACATCTCTGCTTCGCATGTCCATAGAATTTCCTTTTACTCCGAGCTTGCGTCCATCACCATGTCTGCTCCTACGAAACCTATACTTGAATATTTTACGTATCCTAGTGAGACGTCAGTCCCACTTGATTGGGCTCCTTTGACTATTATCGACTTGTCCAAGTTCGACGCTCCTGGAGGCAAGGAACAGCTTGCACAAGAATTGAAGGACCCTCTCACGAAGTGGGGGTTTTGGGTTGTCACTGGTTATGATCTTGAGGAGGAAGAAATAAATAGGCAGCTCGCTATCGGCAACACTTTCTTCAAACAGTCCCTGGAGGAGAAGAGAAAAGTTCCTTGTGATTTTACTGTTGGAAGGTGAGTCGTGTGTGGACAAGGATAGGGTATCGATAGTCTTTTTACTGCGCAGCAACTTCGGATATCGTGAGCCGACACGTCTCATCGGAAATACAGATGTGAAGGAGAACATGGAAGTGGTGCGACCCTTGAGTTATACTATATATATATTGCTTCATGAGTATCTTACAGCTCAATATTCCGAAATACACCTCACATTACACTTCTGTACCAAGACACGACTTTATAAATCAATTTGAAGACGAAATCGCGCCCTTCCACCGGAAGGTGTGGACCAATGTGGTCCGGAAACTCCTTGTCCTCTTCGCCATCGTCCTCGAACTCCCTCAAGATTACTTTGTCGACCAACATCACTACGACTTGCCTTCACTGGATCACATTCGCTATGTGCGCACCGTACCTTCCACCATCGTTCGACTCAATTCCTGAATCAGTGTTCGCAATACTAGATGATTTACCACCCGCGGTCACATGAAGAGGACGACAAGATCGATGATCAGTGGCTTACTGGCCACACAGACTTTGGTTCCCTTACTCTTCTCTTTTCGCAACGTGTCGCTGCGTACGTTTCCCAAATCCGACTCTTTAGCCCTAAAAAGCCCCATTGAACGCCCCAGCCTCCAAGTTCGCACACCCGACAACCAATGGAAATGGGTCAAGCATGTCAACGGCGGGATCATTTGTAATGCGGCTGATACCCTCTCCTTCCTCACCAAGGTAGGAAATTCATGGTTCACAGTACCACAAGTAAATCACGAAAATTCTCTCATAGGGCTACATCAAGAGCGCTATTCACCGTGTCGTCCGTCCGCCCGCAGACCAAGCCAACCTCGAACGTCTGGGTCTCTTTTACTTTGTCCGCCCAGGAGACAACGTCCCCATGGTTCCGGCCCCGAGTCCCGTACTTATCCGTGAGGGTCATCTGACGGAAGCAGACCTTCATTCGGAAGAAGGCCAGGTTACTGGTGCAGGTGAGTAATACGTCTACTTGTTTATGAGTGAATGTTCTCGCCTCCAGCTCGTTCTCTAGAATATGTGCGAGCACGTGTTAAGAACGTGCATGATCGTAAACAGACTCGAATTGCTGATAAGAACGCGGAGGGACTGTTCAAGGTTAAGAATCTTGCTGTGCAGAATTATTATCTCTAAGGGAGTTCACCCCAATAAATGGAACATAAAGCAAATGTATGATTGATGTCACATCGTATCTATGGCATGTAGTATTTGTTATAGCATTTGGCGAAGAACATGGTCCTTCGGGATTGTGGCGCAGTTTACGACAATCGTAAGTATGGGAGTTCTCCATTGTCTTCAAATAATGACACAAAAAACAGCATTATCATTCCACTTCTCATTTTATATACCCATTGTACACATATTATTTATACACAATCCCACATTCATCAGACTTGTGGCGCATTCACAGTAAGTTTGAAAACTATCACCACATGAGCTTCGACACATCAAAAGAGAACCACCAAACTTACCATCATTTCTGGCATAATGGCCAACAACATCCAGATCAAACTTCTTGCGTGCGACATCATCCAAGTCGAGTTCAGCGGTCAATACACCTTCCGCATCGCGCAGGGGCCCTGCAAGGACGGTACCTAGGGGGCTGATTATGACGCTTCCCCCAGCTATCATTACCTTGTTAGGCTCGGGGAGGGTGTCTGCGTCCGTAAGGATGAAGTACTCGTCCGGGAAATCTTTCGTCTATGTGGATGTCAGAGGTCTGTTAGTGGGCAGGACCGGAGACACACCTCAGCGTATTGACAAGCGGCGAGGACGAAGCACCCGCCCTCAAGTGCGATATGCTGCATCGTACTCTGCCATTCTGGACGTGCATCAACAGTCGGTGCGCAGTATAGCTCTGTTCCTAAAGTGTAGTAATACGTCCGCACTAACATTGAGGCTTCAGAAGCAAGTACCACAGAAATTTAAAAGACGACCGTATTACATAGTGGCATGTAATTTTCCCTGTTCAGCGGTCAAGGCATTGATAAAACGATCAATCCAGTTGAGACTCACCAACATATCGTCGCTGATAACTTTGTACTCACTTCGCCCCCGAGACTGACGAACTTCTTCTCCAACACAGGGAGTGTGGATCCATCTCCCTGGCCCCACATTATTCTCTCCATCGCCGTGGGGACGAGCTTCCGATGTTTCCCCACATACCCCTTAACCGGATCCACAAACACCACGGTACAATACAATGTCCCCAGATCCCGCTCAATGATGCCCACCACCAGGAACACTCCCGTCTCTCGGCTGATCTCCTCGATGCGCGTGAGGGCCGGGGAGGGCACCTCGATCGCACCCGCATGATATCGTGCGAACTGGTCCCGACCGGCATCGGTGCGCATCCCAACTGATGCACCGAATGTAGAAAACTTGGGGTATCCGCCGATGCTAATAGACTTAGGACACGACAAATTGGAGGTTAAGAAGACGCACAATGCCTCGGGGAAGACGCAAAGCTGAGAACGGTCGCGATCACGGGCAAGGCGAGTAAGTTGTTCGAGTTTATTGAGGGTGTCGGGAATGGAGAAACGGGCGCTGCAGGTTTGTACGACAGATGCTCGGATAGTGCGTGGCATGTTTATGGAGCTCTGCAAGCTTCCATGTTGAGTTACCTGAAATACATGCTGGGACACAGTGGGAGTTACGACGGTCTCGGCCCGTTCCTCGCATAACCGTGTGTCCAATGTTCTCCAAACTGTGACCTGTCTGGAAGTACTGTTGTTGTCCAACTTGTACCCACCAAATTTATAGCTGATGCACTGACAGCAAGGCGTTAAATTGGAAGTCAACGCCGGCTGCTTTGTGAGCAAGGATCTCTAGTGCCAGATGGCATGTCTAGATGGTATACGTTGCGCTTAATTACAATTACACTGATGGTGAAGTGGTTATCATGCTTGCCTTCCATTATTGAGTGAAGCAAGCGGCAGGGGTTCGATTCCCCTTCAGTGTATGGTGTGTTTGGATATATAAACCAAATGTTTTGTGAACATTTCCTTTTTGAAAGAACGTCCCTCATGGGGCCTGAGATCAATCCGTGAATAGAGGCCGACAGCAAGGCCAAGCCTCTTTGGTACACCTGGTACAACTTGTCTCATGATTATGCATGGTTAAATTGTATTGTGCCACTGACACAACTATGTACTCAATTGTGTGCCATCCACATTGGCAGTTTGAAAAATGCCATAGAACCACAAGAAAGTTTCTTGTACTGCAAGGAAAGACCTCTCCTTACACTGCAGATAAGTACAATACATCCTTACCATTGTTGTCTCACATTGTGCTTGCAGATTAGATTTTCTACATCTTGTGTTGTCAATTTAGATCTCACTTTGATTAGTGATAGAGTTTTAATCACTTGTTCCTGTCAGGACTCATACCATTTCCCCCTTTCCTTCACCATTATCCAACCTCAAGTTCTTTACAGTCCCTCTGTAGATATCAGCCATGCCCCCAGATCTCAGCCACAGTCCTGTTTTAGCCACACCCAGGTTTTGGCTACCTCTAGGATGCTTTTACTGTTCTGGATTATTCCCACAGGCTCACATTACTTCCACAGGTTCCAGGTCACTTCCATCTGTTCCAGACCATTTCCACCTGTTCCAGATTACTTCCACCTGTTCCAGATCACTTCTAGGATTGCTTCCTTTGATGACAATTTGTTCTACACCCACTGGAGCCTTGCCCTATGTTGGGGTCTACTTGTAGCTAATCTTCTACATACATGCCCTGTCTAAACTAATCCCTGATCCATTTTTACATGCCCAGAATTGGGCTGGTGGCCATATAATGCTGCTATGGGCATGAGTACTGTAAATTACTGGTGTTGGTGATGTGAATGGCTCAGTCCCCCCTTCCTCCTTGGTCACCTCCCCTTCTTTCTTCTGGTCTTTGGCTTGTTGTTCACCATGTTCTTTGTGATTGTTAGGTCCCTGTAAGTCCTCTCAAGTCTCCTCATGCTGTTGATGTACTGGAATAGTGTTTTTGTGGCTTTGGCATTGCTTAGAAGCTTACTCAAGGCCTCTGTCTCTAGCTCCACTGCTTTGGCCAGTTCATGCTGTTGTTTCTCATATGCACTGCAGTGGAGAAGATAATGTTCAATGGTCTCCTCCACATGTTCACAGGTTTTGCATGTCAAGCTGCCAGCTCTTCTGAACTGGTGCAGGTATTGGTTCAGGGGGCAATGTTCTGTGCACACTCACATCAGGATGGATGCATGTTGGCATGGTATGCTTGCTAACATCTGCAGTATGCCCTTCATGGTGAGCATGCTTGGGTCTATGGCTTTTAGTCTGTTAAATCTGGGCAACTCATGGATATGCCTCTCTGCATCTTTTCTCCATTACTTTTTATGTGGAGCTAGTATGGCAGCTTTTGACACCTTCAGGGGCCTCCTGAGGAATGATATGGCCTTCAGCTCAGTTTCATTGCCCTCAGCTGCTTTCTTGGCCTCTTGGTCTGCCCTTTCATTGCCTGCTATGCCTGTGTGGCCCAGTGTCCAGTACATATCAATGTCAATGCCCAAGTTGATCTCCTTAATCTTCCAGATTTCCTTCAACACTTTGTCCATGTTATATTTTGCTATTCCTGGACCCTGTGCCTCCAATGCTTCCATTTCTGCTTGGCTATCTGTCCCTATTGTTGCCATCTTTGCTCTCCTCCTACCTCTGTTCCTCTGCCCCACCTTCCTCCACAATAGCTCAAAGCCTAAGACCTGTCCTATGCACTCCCCTTTGAATTCTGTGTGTTCCTCCTTATTCCCTAGACACTTCCTCAACACCCTGGCTCTCTCTATCCTCCTGTATAGCACTGCTTTTTTTTTTTTTTCAATTTACGTGCATGGGGCGCTTGGCACCCATGCTGCACAGTACTATAGACAGTGTGCTGTGACTACAAGAGCCGCAGAATGCCACACCACCCCACATATGCAGAGAATGAGTGGGCCAGCATTCCCTACACTGTTTTAGACTGCTCTCCCCCCTGGTAGACCCTGAGGATGGAGAAGATGGCAAGTGTGAGAGGCCAGTTGGTAGTTACGACAAATGCTCATGGGGTGAGCGGGGTTGGGATGAGCAACAGGGCTGGTGTCCCTACCAAGAGAGGGTTAGTAGTGTGTGAGCTGGGTGCCATTATTAGGGGAGCCTGTGTAGATTGGTAAATTAATATAGTGTATGTTGACTGGGTGGGAGGGACCTGGTGTGGGCTCCATGGTCAGGTGGTCTGGGGTGTCTGGTGAGTGCGAATTGGTTGTGGGTTGATCAGTCAAGGCTGGCAGGGCTAGGCAGGGGCCAGCTGGCGTGTGTCCTGGAAGCGTTTCATGGCATTGATGTATCTAGTGAGGTGGGTCAGTGTGGACAGATCATTGAGAATGAACAAAAGCAACTCAGCT
>JAGGAV010000067.1:0-45945 GCA_017657295.1 Termitomyces sp. DKA64 | reverse complement strand
CATAACAGGTTGTTATCCTATCACTGCATGCTAGAGGGGCAATGATGTCAGGGGATTGCCCATTTATTGTTCATCTCCCTTCATTTTCTGTCTCCTTACTCTTTCCAGTCTTCCATTACCATGGTATGCTCCTCCTTCTAATCTACCTATCTGCTGGTAGCATTTTCAGCCTCAGAAGTACTTAAATTCTGAGGATCTCTCTTGTGCACATTTGATTATGTAACTGTCTGCTTAGCCTTCTACTTACATAATCTGCTTTTCCTTTTGTCCAGCCTTCAAGAGTTTCTGTAGTCACTTATTAATCCTGGAAGTTTTGTGCACTTGTTATGGGAATGAATAGGACTCTACAATATTATAGAAGCCTTTGCTAAGACCTCTAATTAAGTTCTGAAGGCACAACAAATTGTGCCAAAGTTTCATATTCATGGTCATTGTTACCCAATGAGGCTACACCAGAGCCTTATAGCTTTGGAGCACCTGATAACCACAAATGACTTGTGGATGAATTTGGTGAGCATCATTGAGTCAGTGGCACCAACCTCAAATTTGGAGTATGGTGGAGCCTGGGGGACACCACTTGAGTGTCTCTGAAGGTGTGCAAGAATCTAAAGGCCCTTGACCAATACCTTGAGCCCCAAAGTATCAAATGACCTCAACAGTTAGTGAGATGAGTCACACTGATAATATCCAACCTACTCTAGATTGGAAGAGAAACTCAAATGCAAGAAAATGCTGTTTTAGCAAAGTTCTCAGTTGATGAGTGATGGATAAGTGAGTGATTAAGTATCTACTTGATCTGCTATATAAGGTAGCTCTCAGCCTGTCAATCTGTTTGTAATATGTTTTTTGTAGCTTGCAAGCTCATCAAAGCCAAAGTAAAATTTGGAACTTACTATCTTGATTTAAAATTTGTGCTTATATGACACAACTCAAATTGCCTTTGATAAACAATCATTCAATCATTTAAGGGAATTAGGCTGAAATCATAGTATGATATTTCTTATGCCCCTCAAAATGCATTGCATAATCATCCAGAATTTAATTAAATCACAAATTTCATATAAACATACTAATTGTGTTTCTATTACTGTATACTATCTAGCTATTATGCTTGCTCACAATGTATTACAAATATTTTTTTGATTGTACACTTATCCTCCATATTGGATCTTCCATATTATATATTCTTCATCTTCAATCTAAAATAAAAAGTATGAAATATTTAAATGCACTAGCTTGAAATTGCATGAAGCTTCCTTACATGAGGCAACTTACAATTTTCTTGGCTGCTCCTTCATAGCAACATGTTTTACCTTGGCAGACCATAGCAAGATCCTAAAAAACTGAATCAATTTTAACTTAGTATGCACATATATATGTGTATTCTACAGCTAAACTATTAGATTGAATGTTGAGCTCTCTAAATGCCTGTGTGAATCCAAGGAACCCAGGAGCTAAAAAAGGAGTTATTGTACTTCAAACGCAGTTTTTCAACTGCAATATGAAGTGCCTCTGCTGCATGCCTAACATCTGGTTGCATTTTATAGAATAAATGCTCATAGACTTTGTCTGCTATTTCAGGAGCATCATTGTCCTTCACAGACCACATAGTAGCTACCACACTGCTGAAGCCTGCTAACAAGAACCCTGCTGCAAGATGGATGTGTTCATCTGGTTGTATATAATCACCAGATGCAGTTTGACATGCAGATAAAAATGCAAATTCTGGATTTGGAAGAGGTTTCTTGATGAGATCAAGAAGATTTAGCAACCCATTGTGAAGTGCAAGGCCACTGTAAGCAGGAACATCCATGTTTTGAAGACCATGGCAAGAGAAATGGACCCATGAATGTTCTTCAAGACTTGCCAGGACTGACTCTCTAGTTGCTTCCAAGTCACTTAAAACATGTTGAAGGTAGGAAGCTGCATGATGCTTGATAATTGTAAGTTCTTTCTCCACACCAGGAAGCTTGTGCTGGCCAGGAGTGTTGGTCTGGACTACAGCTAACATTTTGACATTTTCCTTTGGTTTTTGTTTGTGTTTCTCCATTATCAAGCAAAAAGTACTAAGATTAGGGATATATGAAGAGACTGCATATGCTCCAAGATGTTCTGAAGATAGAACTGAAGATTCATAATTTCCTGCAGCATGTAAAGGCAAGAATGTTAATGGTCCAGTAAGACACCAGTAAATGTGTGATAGTTGTTTCACATCAGTCTGTACAGGATATGATTCATGAGACATGACTAAATCAAGAACAATTGTAAATAGCATACCTGAGGGACCAATTCAAGCAGAGCAATGATGGGTTTGACAATTTTTAACCAAAGTTCCTTCAGTATTTTTCTAAACTTATTGTCTGTATTATTTAAAACTGCTCTGGCTACTTGATGTCCATGTCTATTGAATTCTTGAAGGTTCATACGCAAGTTCAATTCAGTAGTCAAGAGCTCATTAAGGCTCTTCTGCATGTTCTCAATCTTGTCATATGATATTTCATTCAAGGGCAAATGTAAAATTGGTAAGGGCAATGCCCGAATTATCAAAGCATCACAATGCTGTTTGCTTATATTGACAACTACAATTGGACCATGAGATGCAACCAGTCTATAGTCTGAAGCTTTGGCTTTTTGAAAGATATCTTTAGTTTCAGGATTTTTCTTGGCTTCATTAAGTAGTTGATCCAGCTGAGAAGCTAGTGTATGCTGCTTTTCAAACAAAGACATAACATATTTTGTATCAGGTTCTTTTTTGACTGTATACAAATTGCTTCCAAGTGCTCGTTGCTTATCAAGTTCTGCAGATAGCATTTGAATTTTGTGGCCTAAATCAGGATTTATATCTACCAGTTTTAAATATGGTGATCTGAGTTGTAAAATTTGACTCCAGGTGACTGACCGACCCTGCTCTAGCCATTCAATAGCAAGGTTTACATTGTTTTCCTTTGGATTAAATTGAAGTGCAGCAGCAGCAGCATCAGAGCCAATTGTTCTTGCACCAATCAATTTGGTAAGCTGATTCTCAACACTAGAACCAAGCCAGGCTAAATATGGCAAAATTTCAAGAGCAGTTGCATAAGCAAGCTTCAATGATGAGTTTGAGGACTTTGTTGCACAATTAATCCATTGTAAAGCTGCACGAAACTGAATAACAAATGAGCCAGATTTATGTTGACAAGCTGCCATATAAGCATCAATGGCTTGCTTTATGTCATTAAAATTATTCTCTAATTCAAATTTGGTGTCATAAGTTAAACCTAGTAAAAAGTATTGATCTGCTTTGCTAGGATAGATTTCTGGAGTTATATCAAGTGCATTTTTAAGATGACATATAGCATCATTAAGATCAAGAATTTGATTAGTATGCTTTCCCCTCTTTCTTAATGCATCTCCCAAATCTGTCAAGCCTTGTAATCTATCAAAATTATTTGAAGTCATAGATAGACTTCTTTTGAGATGTTTAATGCATTCATCAAGATGATTGACTTGATTATCAGCATCAAAATGCATTGATAATGTCAGTGCCAAATTGTGCAAATACATTGGCAGGTGCTTGTGTGTTTCTAGTGTTAAAGTTATAGCCAACTCTTGGTATTTTTGAGCAGTTTCTAAATGTTCAATTTTTTGCTGATTACAATAAAGTCCCCTCAAACTATTTGATAAGTTGTTTAAAAACATTGGATATCTAGTATCATGTTTTTTTGTTGCATCTATAGCTTTTTGTTGTTTTTCAATTGCCTGATTAAGATCATATATTTCTCCATATTCACTATGCCGCCTTTTGTATGTATTTCCCAAAGTACTATACAAACTAGCTTTATGATCATGTGTGTCTGCTATATGCTCCAGTGCTTCCTCTTGATAAACAATGGCAGTATCAAGATCTTGGATTGCATGACTATATTCAAAACGAGCAACCAAAGAGATTGCTAAACCAGTGCCCAAAAAAAGTTTCTTAGAAGTTATGTCAAGTTGTGATGATGCCACTGCAGTTTCTGCAATTTGAATTGCTTTGTTTAGATATTTTATTTGATGGTTATAATCATAAAATATCTGCAATAACACACTCAAATTATGAAGACGAGCAGCTTTATATTGATGGTTGTCAGGAGTCAAAGATACTATTGTCTCAGATAATTCAACTGCTTCCTCCAAAGAGGAGATGTCTCCTAAATGATCAAATTGAGCACGTAGAGATATGACAAGATTGGTACAAAAGCTAGCTTTATCTTCATCATTAGATGTGTCTTTAATTGCTTTCCTAAGGAGGTATATAGATTGTGTCAACTTTGCTAAATCACCACAATGCAAGAAGAGCTCATAATAAGCATTTCCAAGGTGGCTCAGACAGGTCTCCTGCTCAGGTATACATTTTCCAGATTGTGAAAGAATTTTCTCAAAGATGGAAATAGCCTTCTCTAAATCACTAATTTGGCCTTGAAAATCATATAAAGCTCTGAGTAATTTTGCCAGATCATACCAGTGCACATAGGCTTTAGAATCATCATTATCAAGCTCAACAATAGCTTTCTGAATTTGTATGGCATCTTGTAATGATACCAAGCTCTGAACATGCTTATAATGATTATAAAGGCTTTCTGCCAACTGGACAAGCAAATCAACTCTATTTGACAGAAAAGCAGGAGTCATATCTACAGCTTTTCTTCTTAAAGCAATAATTTCATTGAGATCTTCTATGTTCTTGGTTGCAATATATCTTTTTTTCAAAGATGTTACAAGACTATTTAAATGTGGCACTTTGGGATGAGAATTCAATGATAATGCTTTTTGTTTCTCAATAATTGACTGGTCTAAGTCTTTCATTGCTAGTGTAGTGCTATAATGTGATTCCAAAAGCATAGCAAGGTTTCTTAAATACAATCCTTTGTTCACATGTGTATCCTGAGTTAAATGTACAGCTTTTTGTTGTGCAATAATTGCATCATTGAGATATTGCAAACTTCCTTGGTGTGTGAAATACATTCCCAGTGATTTACCTAGATTGTTCAAGTAGACAGCTTTGCTGACATGACAATCATCTAAAAGATCAACTGCTGCTTTATGATACTGAATAGCCTTATCAAGATCACTTAAATTCCATCTTTTTACAAAAGAAGTTTGCAATGAGTCACCAAGATGGTTCAAATACATTCCCTTCTGTGGATTCTCATCTGATGATAAAGTTATTGCAGCAGTTTGATGAAAAATAGATTTATCAAGACTTTCCATCTCACCAGTCTGATTATACAATTTCTGAAGAAGCACACCAAGATTGAAAGAACACACAGCCATACTAGGATCTGCAAGTGGCAGCTTGATGGCTTTTTCAAGTGTGATTATACCATCATCAAGATCTAATGTTTTTTTCTGACAATCATAGCGTTTTTCAAGATAGAGGCTATATATGAGTAATTGTTGGCCATCTGCAGCATTATTCTTTTCTAATAAATTCACTGCTGACTTTCTTATCTCAATAGCATTGTCTAAGTCTTGAGTTTGCTGTGTTCTTTCATATTGTGTATATAGAAGACTGCTCAAATTGCCCAAATACTTTGCTCTGTTTGTTTCATCATACATAGCCAATGTTTGTGCTTTTTGAAGGCTCTTGATAGCAATTTTCAAAAAGTTAAGATCTTTTTTGAGGTTATACTGTCTTTGCAATAAATGTGCAAAATTGTTCAAATATTTTGCAGTGTCTGCAACATTATTTGACAGAGTTAATGCTTTTGTCTGTATATCAATTGCTTTCAGAAGATCAGCTGTTTGGTGAGAAGCATCAAACTTTTCTGCTAACAGACTAGCAAACTTATTTAAATGCATATGTTTGTTGGGATGGTCATCCAAACATAAGACAACTAGTCTTGAAAGGCTTTGTAGGGATGCATCAAGCCCATTTTCAGATAGTGCAGAGTTGAGTGTCTTATTTTCTGCCCTGAGCAAGCTATATTGACTGATGTTTGGAGAATACCCAGACAAGACTGATGTCATTGGTTTCTTCACAGCTGAGACATCAATCTGATTCCAAAGTACAGTATCATTTTTCTCAAAGATGCTGAATTCATTCTCAGGCTTAAAAAGAAAGTATCCATATTTTGATAGAGTAGAGCAAGCAAGCAAGCACCCTTTGGCTTTTCCTGTGTCAGAAACAAAGTCCACAATTTTTGGAGTAAAAATACTGAAGATAAAGTCTCTGATTTGCAGTAAACCAATTGAAGCACCAGTCAAGACTACTCTCTGAACCTGTTCAGGTTCCAAGCTGGACTTTGTCATGACCTTCTTTATAAGATCAGGAATATGATGCAAGGAAGCCACCAGCTGGTACAATTTCCTTCCATTCAGAGAAACCTCTGATGACCCTATTATCAAACTCTCATCTAAATCATCCAACAAGCAAAGAAGTTCCTTAGTCTTTTGACATTTAGCAAGGTTCTGAAAGCAGGAAATAGATATCTGTGAACCAAACTGAGACAGAATAGCCAGGTCAACATGGTAGCCACCAAATGTAGTATCAACAGCAACATTTTTGGACACCAGTTTACCATTGACAAATGTGAGGACAGACACTGAAGTGGCAGTGTGACCAATGTCAATAAATACTACATGATGTTTGGTCTCAAGAGCAAGTGACTCCATGCAGGAAGCAGCATAATATGTATGCATAGCAGTGCTCTCAAGCATCAGTCCAGCTTGGTTGAATCCAGCCATCTTACAGGCACTTGCCATGCACCTCAGCTGAGTTTCATTGAACCAGTCAGGCACAGTGATCACTACTTTAGCAACCATGCCCTGGATGAGGGTAGAAGCCAAAGTCACAACCTTGGAGAAAAAGAGAGCAAGCAACTCAATCACAGAAATGATGAATTGTCCATCAGTGATTTGAACCTAGGGAAAGGTAAAATGCAAATTAAAAAATGAAACGAGACATAAAAGAAATTGATAGACTAACCTTGATCCCCATTTCACCCGTCTCAGTCATTCCGAGGACAAACGGAGTGAGAGGGTCAGGTTCCACAGGAACTTGACCTCCTGCAAGCGCCAAGAGGCGTTTAAGTGAGCCGATAGAGGCGGACATATTTGCATCAGCTTGAGCGTTGACCCCGAACTCCGCGCTTCCATTGTCATTGATGAGAAGAACAGATCTGTGGGGCCAGTATCAAAATTGACAGGGACTATGCACTTGGAATGTGGACTTGCGGAATTTTGGGATCCAAGATCAGAATATCGAGCTCATTGAAGCGACAATCGGTCACCACTGGGGCGAGAGATACCTGAACCAATGAATCAAGATCCGAAGGTCTTCGAAGAGATGTATGCATATATATAAAGCTCACCTTGCAGAACTGGTCACCAAAGTCAATACCTAACATATATGCACTGGAAGACATCTGGATGTTGAAGTGGGTAGCTGATATCGGTGATGCAGATGGGGGAGCGAAAGAGACGGCTTCGGGCTGACTCGGAGTTTCATGGAAACCTTGTTTTCACGTGATATCTTGTGTCAGGTGGCCTTATCCCATTAAATCTCGAGTACAGCATGTGAACAATCCTTTACAAGATCGATATCACACCCAAACAGTTCAGAAAAGTCAAGTGACCAAGGAAGTCGTGCCTTCCATCTTGATCTTTCTAAACGGAGTGTCTCTCTGCTCAGTTCGATCAGTTCGTGCTTTTTGATTCTGAAGACATTCGAGAATTTCCACCGGCTCCACAAACCGAGAATTGATGGTCACAATTCATAGGAGCTCCTCACGTAGGAATAGACGGTGCTTGAATTTCTTTGAATGCGAACTGCACGAACTGAACACACCTAGTCAGAAATCAAAGAGACTGTGGGACACTCAAAAGGGTCAAAAACAGTAATTTACAAAAGATACGGCTGTGTGTGCGGAAAGAGCGATCGAAGAATAACGTGGAACTTGGAGCTCAACAAAGTTGTGCATTAAGCTTCAGGGTGTTTCATATCCACCAGTCAAAAGGTCCATTCAAATAGAAATCTCTATGACCAAATGTTTCTAGTAAGCCAACGATATAATAGCCAGTGTGATCCTCAACAGAAGATATAAGACAGTGAACACCATCAGCGGACCAATGAAGCCGCGAAACATCCCCATGGCAATCCCTATGTAGCTCCAAGATCCAAGAGCAAGTATTCCTGCTCCTCCTCCAATCATACTATAGAAAAACTCCGCCCCGAGGAGAGATAATTGACAAGCGAACGTATCTGTAAATTTGGTGCATGCCGCGTCATTTCCCCGCCCGAGAGAGACAATGAATGGTACCGTAAAGAAAGTACCCCCTATGAACCCGCTTGCAGCCGATTTAAGGAGTGAATTGTCGGGGATATCGCAAGGACAGAGATGGTGCAGGACACAGCAGGCTACGACATGATATAGGGCGTATTTAACGGACGTGAGGGATGCTTCAATAATAGCAAAGGGATCGGCACGGGAAAATGTCAAAAATCTTGGTCCTGCCAAGTCCAAAAACCAAGGTCGAAAAGAGGACAGGGGTTCATCGGACATACTTATCTATGAGTGAAATTATCAATGGTTCAATGAAATGTGAGTGGATGCAACCTACTTTCAAGATTTTGGGGAAATGTTGGAGAAACATTGCGCACTTATGCAGAGTTTTATATCGGCTTCATGACTTACTCTTCTCAAAACAGAACAATCGGTCTATCCAGATTGGTGCCGGTGCCATCCTAGAATCCATCCGGTGGTCAAAGCGAAGCGAGTATGTGCACTGCTTAAAAAGGGCAGAAAGGTGAAACGGAGTCTCATGCATAACTCATGGTCCATCTGAGTCGCATTCAACACTTGATATGACATCATCATTCGGACAAATAAAACGCAACATAATTTGATCTCTTTCAGTCACGGTACCTAATCATGCTATCCCGGCGACAACTGCTTGCGACTGGATTCAATGAAGAGAGCACTGTGTCTACAGAGGCTAGCATAAATCTGCCATTGTAACGAGGTACGTGCCTGCAAGAATACCAAGATTGGATTCCACTCTACGGAGTTCGCCATGTGAGTTTTAGGACTGGGCATAGATCATGAGCCTCCTTCAATTAACTTACCGAAGCGTGCAGGACGAAACCCCAGAAATGAATTTCCGTCCAATATCGGAACGCGATGGAGTCTTTTGAGTGACCGACCTTGGCGGAACGTTTAAGCCATACTTTATGGTCAAGTAGTATCTTGCGCTCAAAATGGTGAGCTGGGCCACACGGTTTTCAACAGGTCACAGCTCATTACGACCGTTTCCGTTTTATGGTGAAAGTAAGTACTGTTTATTTCAAGTTGATGTGTCGGAGAAGTTGCAGAGATCAAACCAGGCCAGAGTAATTGATTTCGGCATCACAGCAAGAGACAGGGCGCTGAGTTTTTTCTGATGATTGCGTTATTTCAGCTGCAGTGGCAAGACTGTTTCTCTGTACCGGAAGGCCTAAAAGAGGACCTAGGCAGGACAAACATTTGTGGGGTGTGTCGATATCACCGGACGATTCATATTTCCCGTGTTGATATGGAACTCGCTCTGAGGATTTCGCGGTCGGGTATATGCCTTTCGGTCTAATCTGCATCTCGTTAATGGACGTCTCAACCTGGTTAGTCAAATCGACAACGACGTCGTCACGCTTACCTGTACGTTGTATGTAGATACCTTAATTCTTTTTACATCAGGTTGTGACGCTATCTGGGTAACGACGGTGTCTATCAGAATGCCGAACGTCAACCGACCTCAATAAAGGAAGTTGCTCAGACCTTCCGTTCTTCAGTCATTAAGACAAAATTGTATCTTCATGAACACTTCATTTTGATATCGTGACTTTGATTGATCAGGAGTTAGGACATACGTCGTACACGCAGCTCGTGGCAGGTGTATTTGGTCGTTGTTCCATCCTGCCACTTCATGCCCTTTTTCAAGCGTCATAACTTCTAGTCACTTTTTACCTCACCTCCATTCCACAATGACTCTAACCACTTTCGCTACAGAATCGTCTCTATCCTCATCAATCAATGCTTCACTAACCCACTACTCCAATACACTCGTTACTCTGATCGTCCTTCTCTGCGTTTTTTTCTTCTCCGCATACCTTTGCGCTCTCATAGTAACGTATCGATACGCGCGAAATCATCCTCGAGCCCTGAACAAGGAGTCCGGGGTGTATCTTCAACGTTATGCCCCAGGTAAGTATCTCACTCCCTCAAAGTCATTGCTTATTCTCATTTCCTGTAGCTTTTTATTTATTCCTCGTCATAAGCGGCCTCGTTGAGGTGCGGACCCTTTTCACAGTCAGCTTCTCACTCAACTTCTCTCTACAGTCATCTCTCTCAGGCTGGCTACTTATACAAGACGCGTATCTCGAAAATCTCCCAAACTCACCAAGCCGCAGATCGGCCACTCTCCTCTTGTTAGTTGCACTTCCTCCGATTCATTGATCATGTTCACCCCTTGTCTGGATATTCCCTACAGATTTTGCGCATGTTGGACATCGCTCACTAGCGGCACATATAGTGTGCTCTTCTTACATCCCAAATGGACTGAGTATTGTATAGCCTCTATCGGTGCCCAGGCTCTTTGGCTTCTTGTGACCTTGGTCCTCTGGACCGTCGGAGCAGGCCTCTTGAACGGAGCGCTTCCCTGGTTACTTGTGAGGGCTCAATGTGGTTCTCTCGTGTATTGCAGACAAATACAGGGTCTTTTCGGTGCGTCAATTCCCTCAAGCTGCACGTCACGTACTTCTTTACACGTTTTTGACATCCAGCTGTTGCGGTCATCACTACGTGAGTTCACAACCCTCAAACCAATACTAGCCTGACTTTCCTGCTAGTCTTGCATTGACCGGGGGGCTGGTTGTATTGATATGGGCTGCGAAGAGTTTTACCTTGCACTTGCCTGTCTTGCGTTGGAAACCCGAAAAGCTTGACCTCAGGACTTCTTCGCGTTGATACAAGATATTTATCATTGATTTATTGGACTCTCCTCAATATTCAGGATGCCAATGGTGTTTTAAATAGCTTAAGTTTAAGAGTACTATACCACAACTTAGTTGCTGGTTTGTCCGGAGGAAATCCATAGACAACGAGAAATGCGGGGCGTATGGCATCGTTATTGTACACAACGGTCTCAGGGAAATTGAGATCAATGCCTGGTTCTCCTGCAATCTGTTACAATAATGAAGTGATTGAGATGGATACTGGAATGCAGGATACTCACCGAGTGGTAACCAGGTGGTGGCATCGTCAACTTAGTTCCGTTATTTAGCCGCCGATAAGGCCTTCCAACGATAACACGGCTTGCCAACATGACGCGATATATCGCTTTCGTTGCGCCATTCATGACATAATCGTCGGCTTCTAGGACTGAACTTCAGTATCAGGGTATATACTCGGAGAGAATGGGACGGTACTGGAAGAACAAGATGTAGAGTATATACCCGTCCCAAACCTGATAAGAAATCAGTGGACAGCCCATGCTGTAAAATCCTGGGACACACCTGCAAAATCTGTTCTTTCTTCCTGTCATATAGACAGAATGAAGTTGACGGATAATTGGAACGGGAGCAAGGAGGGCTCACCACACTTTGAAATATCAAAAGAAGAACATACGATTGCACAAAGAAAACACTCGGAGAGTCCACAAGGTCTTGTACGGTCTTTATCTTCCCCCAGGAGACAACTTCTATTCGTTCCGTGGAAAAGGATCCTTTCAATTGATCGATCACTATGCTCTTGGACAGCCAGCGTGCTGGTGACACGCATCCTAGAAGAAGAAAAGTAAATGATGCACACGAGTCTAACAACTACCTACTTGTATCGGTCAAATGTGTCCAACATCTCCTGGGGTAATCTTATTTCGAATATGGCACGTATGGGTGGTTTTGTTTTGTTGGGGTGCATCCAGCCATCCTCAAAGTTTTTTTCTACTGAGAGTCAGTTAGTATTTAGCGTGTAAGCGCGTTGTTGGTGATAGCAAGATCTCACCCATCTGGAAGGAGGGATGGTTCCTCGGCAGAACCACAATTTTGCTCCGCGTCCCCTTCGATTTCTGCAAGGTGGAATGGATATCGTTAGATATTAGCATTGCCATTCTAGAGTTGAAAGACATTGCCACCTATAGTCTCATGGCTATAAATATCAATCAGCACCATCGAGTTTCGTCGCGACTGCTTGGAACATGCTGGGAATGGCACGTACACGTGCGGTAGGCCCATCGAAACCAGAGTCGCTAGCACGAGCTGTGCTAACTCCTCATTGGCGAAGGATATCCCCTAAAAGAAAGAACAACGTGTGGCACCAGTGAGGTTGATATGATCCACACGTTGACCGGTCGTTTCGTCTCCCATGAAGAGAGAAACGAGATATCAGCAAGGCGTAAAAACGGCTGAGTAAGGAAGATACCGAACTACATTTATGAAGTAGTATGGCATATAGAATCGACGTATACTTCCGCCCCGATAGTTGATATCTTTCTGCAATCCGTTCGTCAGAATATGTCGCGAATATTATTCAAGAAAGCTAATCAAGCGCCGCAGCTTGAGCTTTGCGAGGTACGAGAGGCAGGTATCTAGGATAACATAGGTTTATTTAATTCATCCAGGCATGCGGTATGAGGCCGAAGTACGTCGAGGCGGATGGAGCAAAGCACCCATATTGCGGAAAGACATGCGCACGAAAATCCCAGTCTGGAAGTTCTATAGGATGTCTTTACCGCAGCTGCCATGCGCCGGGGAAGACTAGTTTTGCCGGCTTTTGTTCCGAGAAACACGCAAAGTAAGTGTAAACACCTAGTCAACTTGAAAATCAACAGCACCGGTGACAACGTTCTACAGATATGGCGTATCGAGCGGATTGGTAGAAGGGTGTATAAATTGCAAGGTTATGCCTCAAATGATTGGGGCGCTCTGTGGATCCTGCAATCTCTTGGCCAGCAATAAAAAGGGTCCGAAAGAATTGTCACCAACGAGCAAAGAATTTAAAGATTGTGGGCAATTCAAATCCATCATATTGACACATCCAATTATGTTCTCATTAGATCGAAGACATTTTCTCGAACAATGGAAACAACCAGGACACCAAGCTCCTACGATTGCCAAGATATTTCTGATTGATGGGTCTCGCGATGCTCGAGACAAGCAGCACGCTAGTAGGTCAGTGGCTCATGGATCTGTATGGAATGGTTCGACAATATAAGACAGAAAAGATTATCTGTCTGCAATTGAGATACGGACCTACCACAGTTCTCAATGTATCTGCAATTTCGGCCACACCAACTTGGAATTTTGCAGCTATAGATCGTGTGGTATATGCTGTATCGCTAGATCTTCCTTTGGATCTCTTGCATTTGGAGCTCACTTCAATCACGGACGGTATGCTACTCTTTCCTTTTGATGTTGGACAAAGCCGAAGTCCTTTGCTCCTAGATTCGGGGACGGGATCTATTCTTATAGAAACTCAGCTCTTGCTGATCGATTCGCAACATCATGTACGACTTCACCCTTTCGCGTGTCTCTTGGCTGCAGTGTTATCGTTGACGGAAGTAGCACGGTAGGCACCTGGTTGCACTATTTGATCCACGCTGATAGGGACTTCAGAATACTGACGACGTACCAATCGTCGTGAGGAATCCAGATGCCATAATTCCTATTTGTATATTTGTCTACCAGATGTAGCGAGGGATATGTAGTTTGACTTTGATATCGAAAATCACCTGTTTGTTTCTAGTTTTCGACTTCTTTCGCACTATGAAAGGGTTGCTCGAAGCCTGAGAGTGGGAGAGCGTCCGAGAGACTCTTCGAAGAACTTGATGTTAGGAATAATCCCGGCGCCGTTTGTCGGTCGCATGTCCGGCCATGATCCATAAAGTATTCATCGATCATCAATGAAGTCAGGAGAGAGTGAATTACAGTGAATTACCAAAGATACTTTCAAACCATGGACTCATCCGAGACACGTGGACAACACGCGCGCGTGAGTACTTGAGTACTAAGCGCAACAGGCGTTTTGGACACGTAGTTTGGCATGCTGTTCCAGCTCTCATCCCTGTAAGTAACTTGACTCGGGTTTACATCGCCAACCTTGTCAAGAGTATTTCTGCTTCAGGCAGGTGCGCCGAACGTTCTACTAGTTTCGCCTTGTCCTCCAATCTAAGGCGATAACTTTCTGCCGCTTAGCCCATTTTTTGTCACAAAGACGATTAGATTCGTCACCAGTTTCCTGTATTTACTGGACATCAATACTGTGTCAAATGGTGTAACGCTACAGCTGCGACGACTCTGCCATCTCCATTTCTTTGTGATGTATGTACTCGAAAACCTTCTATAGGCTGATTTAATAAGGGACTGTCTAATTTGGCATTAGAGGGAAGAATGTCCTGTGTTCCTCGCAAAGCTTTGGTGTATGTACTACGAAGTGGCCAACTTTGTTAGAGATTGTGTCGCGATGCTAAGGATTCACGTAGGTACGGGACAGGCATATATATGTGCTCTTCTTCGTCAAAGTAAAAGAACACGACTTCGTCTTGAGTTAGTTCCAATAATGCTACATCTCAGTGCTATGCAAAAAAATGGTCGATCACCGACTACAGCCAGGGGGTCTCTTAATGAAAAAATCATGGTCGTCAGTTAGGGATTCAAGCTCCCAACCAGATATATCACCTTGACTCGGCGCATATACATAAATTTCACCTTCCGTTGACTTATTGACTTGTCAGGTTCTCGGTAAAGTAGGACATCGAGTGTGGACGAATGCATTAATTCCAACCACGATACCATCAGGCCAGTGTATCTAGTAATATATGATGCTTGAGACATCATGTTCCGTGGGCGAGCTTTTTCTCCTGAGAACGTGATCGCCGATTTTTACCAAATTGATACTCTTTTGACGATCCTAGTCCTCTTTGTTCGTAGTCTCCACAAGGTCTAGCATTAGGATGCGGTGACTGGACCATGAGGCGGCATAGTCACGAGCATTCCATTCGTATGGGGTATGGGATATAGGCATCATCTTCCTATCATGTGTATCGCGACATTGATGATCACGACGTTGACACGTTTTTCCTGTTAGCTTGTCGACCCTTGGACCTCAGATTCTCATAAAAACCCCTGTGCTCCATTTGGTTTCTGAGATTAATCAGACACAAGGTATATCCGTTGGTGAAATTTGGTTGATCCTTGGAACATCGCACTGACCTGTGAAGGTCTGTCGCGCTTTGAAGTGTAGGGAGAACATAAATTCAAAAAGGTAGACTTCAAAGAATACTGTAGGCAGAGCGAAGTGAAACAGAACCTGATACTACTTGTGCAGAGATTTATCTTTGCAAGCTTGGCTGCAAAAGTAGTCGCTATCGGACTGTGGCATCCGCAAGCACATAACACATGCCTTGGCTAGTCCAGATAGCACGGCGTCCCTAAAAATTCGGGTCTCAGTTGAATCTTGGCTCACATTGACACTACTTACTCAGCATGTGCCTGGGAGCAATAATCGCTGATTTTGAACCCTTGCACGTCAGTCTCCACAGGCTCCCAGCATTCGTCGAAGCGGCACTTGTCAGTCTGAGCAAAAGACGGGGGAAGGGCGGATGTCTGGAGAGGTGGGGATCGACTCCTAGGTACCGGACCTGCAGGTGTGGCAGCCGTCACTGTTGGAAATGGGGCAGGCACGGACGCCTGTGACCGCATGAAAGGGTTGTTCTGCGGAGTAGCTGTGTGCATAGTATTGGTCTGCTGTTTTTGTTGATGATTCTTTCCTTGAGGAGGTTTGGCAGCCTGGGCCGCGCGCGCACAAGTCTTGCTACAGAAGTCAAAACCTTGGAATTTTGGCCGTTGGTGGCATTGCTATTGCACCGCCTAGATGAAATAGAGTCATAATGAAAAGATTTACGATGATACTGACAATGCATGTCTTGCTAGAAGCTGCGGAAACCGCGTCCTTCGCACACGTGCGAGAACAGTAGGGATGACCTACGTGTTTGGGCTTTTTATTGCAATGCTAATTGAAGAAATATTCAGACTGAAAGTCGAGCGCAGACATAGAAACTCACAGCGCAGAGCTGGGAAGATAATTGAGCTTGTCTTTTGAACATTATCTCAGTGAAAAGTACATTCGAACACGGGTGAACCCCCTCTTAAGAATCAGTGTCATGATACATGAGGGTTATGTGAGGAAGATGTGTGTCGGCGTTTGCACGATCTTCAGGAGGGGGCGATAAGCTCACCGCAGCCTGATCTTGAATTCGGACTCAGCGACACACAAACCTTCGACCATGCGCTATACGCGCCTCGGTGACACTCGCTCTTAAAATTTCCAGACGGTGATTGGGCCTGGAATGAATGTGCTGAGGTGTCACCTGGTCGCTCATTAGACCCATGTGCCCTTGCTTCAATACCGGCCCTATGAATATTACAACTACGGAGTGATGTTACTCGTGTTCAAGAATCCTGATTGCACGAGGGTGACCCCTCTTGGCTCCATCAGTTCCGTATGGTTTCTGTATAATATCGTAAGCTGATCAATTGGGGTTCTCAGCTTGCAACTGCCACGGGAACAAATCGATACATCCAAACGAGTGTCTCGCTGGCATGCGGTGAAAGCTCCAGAATGAATACTCTTTAATGTAGCATGTTCTTCGAGTTACGATACACCACTCGACTTTACCCCTTCTGGAGGAACGCTATCAGCTATGGGCAACGGATATCTCGAGGAATAGCACGCATCTGGACGCAGCCGCCATGAGGCTCGCCGCAGACCTGAAGCATGCTGTCTGTAACCGTGCTGGATTTAAATGACCTATGCTGCATAGTTGAGGCAACTCTTGCTTTTGTTGATTGAAATATCAGAAGCTCCCCACCATCACTTTCTTTCGAGGTCAGTTCAACGGAACGATGGCGGCCTCTAATCAGCTTTGTGAGGTGAACATCAAGCATTGTAAGCTGAACACTTTTTCGTAGCTGACTTGTTGTCAGCATTGTCAACAACGACCCATATATTCTGGTCATCCGTACTGCAGCCGAACTTGCGCGACCAAGGCAACCAAGACGGCGCAGAAAGGCGACGGAAAATCTCAGCCCTCTCAAATTTCGTCTGATGTTTGCGAAGTAAGTCCGTGATAGATATTCTACTCAAATAAATTCTTAAATTGGGTACTTTCAGAGCTGCAAGCTGGAGCCAAAGTATCGTGAGCCATCAGGTTTCATCCACCCATACTGTAGCAAGACATGTGCTGCAAAATTTACGAAATCTTCCGGGTAGGAAATTTCTCTTTCTACAGGAACATGGCTGAATCCATTTCGCAGAAAATCCCTATGCTTATGGTGCCGCCATTCACCAGCATCAAAGGCACACTTCTGTTGCAAGGCTTGTGCATTGGCCGCGGAATCCAAAGGCCCAATACTTCTCGAAGTACTCAATGGGCATGATACGTTCAAAAATGGTCGGTTTTCAGTAACTCTTGCCAGTGAGAGATATGTTGACGCGTTTATCGAAAGTTGAAGGTCAATTTAACAGGTCGTGGCGCCATGATGACAAGCCACGTCCTACCGTCCGGAGAATCTACAAGGTCATCTTATCACAATCTTCAGAAGCTGCCTATGTTCAATACAGGTGGAGACCAATAAATCCATTGACAGCGACAGAATACTCATGACTCATGTTTCAAATGAAGATCCTCAGTCGAAGCGAGGGGCAAGTTTCTAGCGTCTGGCATGTCCGCAGGAAATGAGAATAGACGCTGGCACGGCACTCGACGAGAATGTACTGTCGGCGATAATGGCAATACAACGCTATGCAATTCCTCCACTTGCCCGTTGTGCTCTATCATCCAGACCTCTTACGATGTTGGGAAGTGTAAAGCGGGTTCCTCGTTCGAGAGGTATGTACACTTTAGGCAACCATATCAAACTTGTAACACTTCTAGATTCGGGGCAGGAATATACACATCCTCAACATCATCCAAGTGGGTACTTGTCATGAATCCTCAAAATGCCAACTAATTGTAAGCACAGATCTCACGATTACGCAAAGAATGGTAGCAAGTCATCTTTAAAGGCTATCCTGCTGAATAAAGTTGTAGTTGGCAACGGCTATAAGCTACGTACAGGGAACTCCAATCTGAAAGCTCCACCGTCTGGCTTCGATTCTGTGAGTCGTCAATGATAAATCTTCCATGGTCCGGTCGCCAACTTCTGTAAAGGTGCTGGGCGAGACGGGAAGGGACTTGAACTATGACGAACTTGTAATATATAGGAATGATGCCATCCGTCCGTCGTTCTTGGTGCTCTATGATGCATAATCGACGTCATATCTCTTCTTTTTTTTTCTGGCTTCTTATGCACTTCGTATCTCTCTCCGTTAATTTATGCCTTGTATAAAGTTACAAGTATTTTGGCGGACATGACAGCATACTAGCGAATACGATATATATATATATATAGCAAAAAAACTCGAGAACGAAGTCAGCGTCGAGCGAGAATACCTGCAGATGCCGGAGTACCTGTGCAACGGGATCAGACAAGAAAAATCGCCATCAATCTATGCGTCATAGGTAATCAAATATGCCGGTCTGATGGCATCATCTCGATATACTATGCACTCGTCGTGGTTCAGCGCTAGTCCAACCTCGCCTAACACCTATAGACGAATTAAAATGTTGGCATCTTCAAGAATACTTGCCTACCGAGTCATATCCCGCTGGTGGTCCAGTCAAGGTGACACGATCCATCATGTACTTACTTCCTTTTCCGACCACGACATAGTTCAGAAACATTGCTTTCGTTTTCAGAGAGCTATTGACGTTCTTCGCATAAGAGTCCGCTCTGGTGATCTCAATGTCAGTATACAATATCTGTCTCCACGACGAAAATGTCGATACTTGGACGAAGTCGATGTTGTATATATGCCTGCGCCAAACCTACAGAGCTCACTGAGCGGTATACTTGACAAGCGTGATCAAACAATCCCTACCTTCCGAAGGAAATATTCCGTTGAGCCTTACTCACTTGGTACGATGTTCGAATAATCCCACAGATCCCACATTTACTCGAATTACACAAATCGGTCTTTCCTTGATCACCGATATGGCAATCGCGTTGCGAGCCGTGCCAGCGCCTGCATTGGTTTCCCAGTCGTAGACCACGCTGGAGTTCTACGGAGATTCTGTCGATTACGTGAATCATTATAATCCTTGCTCAGCAACAGCAAGGTCATCTTACCTGTACGCCTCGTATTCTTGACGCGACGTTGGTGACAAGATGACCTTGTATACATGATGAACGGAGGGTTTTTTTGTGTTATGCCTCCATGACCCTTCGAATTGTTCAACAACTTTGAAACAAAAAAATTTCAACATATGAACAAGTATAGCGTGACAGCACAAACCGCTTTGAAATGTTTTGTGACCCTTAGGTATTGACAGAAGGATCGGGCCTTTGGCTTCGGCGGCATTCATGCAACCATTGCTACAGAAAGCCGAATCCTGATACTGTGGTTGTTGCCGACACCACAAACAAATTGTTTTCCCGAGGCTGTTATTGATCAAATTATATTATTGAATGGGACGACAGCGACGTACTCTCTGTGGCGAACTCCACAAAACGATGAGCCAGAGAATACTTGCTTGTTGCATCCAGGTATTTGACACATCCCTGCACGCAAGACTTTGTATTGAGTACCTTCATGGTGCTCTTGTACATACCTAGAGGAATACGAGGCACTTGAGCGGTTGGCACAGTAACTACGACGTTCGCTCGTGTTGCACAACTTTTGCCACAGAAAGAATGGATTTGTCCTGTTGTAGGATCGCAGTGCTTCGGTCGCTGATGACAAACCTGAAAGACTGCATTCAGCTCACACAAGTAGAAGCTAAACTGACGGCATACATCGCAGAGACTGGAAAGTGGAGCGGGAGTTTGGCCAGTCTTCGCTTTGTTTCCACAAGTCTTGCTACAATACTGAAACCCAGGATGGACCGGCCTTTGATTACAGTTCTGACGTTCAAATGTCAACCAGCAGTGCAGATCTTGTCGAGGAAAGGCTGACCACGCATAGATTGGACATTACGGGAGTGCAACGGAGGGGACAAATCGGAATTATCCAGAAAAGATGAGATGAAAAATATAGATGCTACCTGATACGACTGCTGTAGGGAGTAAATATTAATCAGTTCGAGAAACTGGCCAGCGGGGTTGACAACCTCGCTGTGACATCCTGGACAAATCGATCCTGTAGGCGGACGCATTGTCTTGGTCTAGTATCGAGACTGTGTGACAACAGAGATCAAACACATGGGATAGAAGTCACCACGAGGCAGCATACACAGAGTTCAGGAGGGTCGATGAATCAAGGCTTGCGTGTCTCCTAACTGCTTGCTCAGATCTTGTGGTTGTACCTTGCACACAGGCGGAAAAGGTCACTCCCGATGTCGATCCGGGAAGTCCGAAAACCAATCTGATTCTCAGTCCACGTGGTGGATGCAGTCTGCCAAGTTCGAGTGCGCATGGAGAACAGGTGTCTCCAGATAGAGATAAACTCTCGTGTCATAAGCGTGCTTCACAGATTGTCTTGCTGTAAGATTTCTGTAATTCATTACGGGTGCGGCACATGCGGTAATGTCGCCGTTTCAAGTTCAAGTTAGGATTAGACTTTTGATAACAGAAGTTGAGGCGGAACACGAGGTCAGTTCCCGAACGGAATCCTGATGCTAGAGATGATAAGTTCCCGACCACAATTACTATCTGTCAGTAGCATTCGAAACACTTCCAATTTTCACGGAAGACAACCTCTGTCCATGGCGACCCCAATCAGTATTCAAGGCAGCCAACAATGCGACGTACGCTGCCTTTTTTAATCGGTTGGGCGGGAAAGTTACTGATCGACCGAATGCTCTCAGCAATGCCACCAACATCCTAAATATTCCGGTTCTCGATTTTGCTCGAAGGGATGTGCAAGTGCAGCTGCATCAGGGCCTAGTACTACCGCACCTGTGGCAGCCAACAATTTATGTGTTGCATGTCATGAGTTATTATTCGCGATCTCGTCTCACGTTTTGTCTAGGAATGCGGTCAAAGGTCAAAATGCCAGGGTTTTGACTACTGCAGTAAAGGCTGCGCTTCGAAGGCGATGCAAGTCGCCAAACCACTTCTTAATGGTCAAAATACCGTTCAATCACAGAATCTTGCGAGCTCTAAGCCACAAGTTCCTCCTTCTGCAACTTCGAGCAAGCTCTGCGTTGTCAGTCTTTCTCGATTATGACCGTTCAAGGCGATTTCATTTCCAACCTGTCATGTAGGTGTGCCAACAGCGTCTCAAATTCCAAAATCACGATTATTGTGGCAAGACTTGCGCTGCAAAGGGTGGCACTGTACAACTTGCCCTCGCCAATCTCAATCCTGTTGTGGCACCCATTATGAGTGGTTCTGCGAGCAATCGCTGTATTGTGTGTCACCTTATCTGGTCGATTGGCTTGGATCTGAACCAAATTTAGCAATGTCTACAGAAACCGAAATTCTCTGGGCATGATTTTTGCGGAAAAGCCTGTGCAGCGACGTGGAAAACCAATAACCCTTAGAATGGGATTCATCTATAAATATTATACATTCGTAGATAGCTTCTGAGAGCACGGATTCTCACTACAACTTGTTGCTGACCAGTTTGCTGTTGAAGCGCTTCTCTTGTTGGGCTGTGAATTTCAGATCCGCGTATGGTTCTTCAACGTACGATTGATTAGTATTGAATTGCGAGATATCAAAATAAGCTTGATCAACAAAAGAAAAGCAATAACATTACAAGTAACATAGACTGGGATGAGTATACTCTTGCTGGGACAAAGTCCGACATGATCCTACTAAATCCTAAATTTAAGCATATGTCACTAGGTAAGCAGGTCGAATAGCATCGTCGCGATACACTATGCACTCGTCGTAGTTCAAATTTTGTCCAACCTCTCCGAGTACCTAGCAACACATCAACAAGAAGAACTTAGTGAGACAGGAAAGATCAATACCGAATCATATCCGGCTGGTGCAGATGTCAAGTTTATTTGATCCTTCGTCAGTTTGTGACCCCTGCCAACGACGACGTAATTTAGTAACATTGCCTTTGAATTGCGAGTGGAAGCATTGGACGTGTAATCATCAGACCTGCTCAAGGATCATTATTAGCTTCCTACAGCAAGGAAAGTACATACTTAGATGACGTCGAGGATGTATAGATGCCAGAGCCAAACCTGAAGAATATCAATATACGCAAAAACAATCGTATAATGAGTTTGACCTCCCAAATGAAATGTTTGCCTGCGCGCGTTTCACCTGGAAAGATGTCCTAATGATGCTGCACACCTTGCAGTTACCTTGTTGACATAAGGTTGTTCTTCCATTGTCGCCCACATCGCATTGACGCTGAGTACCATGCCAACGCCTATGCTGATTCCCTGCAGACTTTCCCTGAGCCGCAAAATGTCCACGGACCTCGACTGAGGCCCTGTAATCAATAGAATTGAGTTTGAGCCTTGCATAACAATGATGAGAAACCTGCCGGTATGCCTCATAAACCTGTCTAGATGACTCTGATATTACGACTTTATAAATGGCTTTCACAGAGGGGCAAGCCTTCTGTGGGTGTCGCCACGATTTCGTAAACTGCTCCTGGACTGGAAAAAGTGGGTTGACGTTGCAATGCAAGAAGAAACCATCACGGACCACTTTTGTACGTCTTATGGCCTTTTGGAATCTGGACTAAAATCGGACCCTGAGCTTCCGCAGCGTGCATACAAGTCTTTCCACAGAACGCTGAATCCATAAATTGGGGCTTTTGACGGCACCACAGACACATAGTCATCCCGAGGCTAGCATGCAGTTTGTCTTAGTACAGGTGATAAGTATAGCAAGAAGACAGCATACTCTTTGTGACGCATCCCACAGAAGTCTGAATTTGGCCCAAATGTTGGCTTGTTACATCCAGGAATTTGGCAAGTCCCTGGACGATAATTCAAACGCAATACTGATTCTAAATGAATAATGTGCTACCTTGTGGAATGTTGGGTGCAGAGGCTGGGACTTGACCTTGTGCGGCTTTGAGGGCATGCGAGGCCGCAGACAGTGCAGCGCAATTCTTTCCGCAATATGAATGAAGTTTACCGGTTGCTGGGTCGGAAAATCTGGGTCGTTGTTTGCAATTCTTCAAATATCACATTGAGCAATATTTCTGAAGCGTGTTCTTACGAAAAGCTGACCTCGCAGAGATTCGATGTTGGTGTAGTGGCATTCGCCGCTTTAAATAAGGTGGCACACACTTTACCACAGAACGAGAAGAGTTTTTCCGATGTTGGGTCACGAAATTTGGGTCTTCGGTAGCAATTCTAAAGAGCAAAGCGAACTCAACTGGTGTAACGGAAGGAAACTAATACATACTCACATCGCAGAGGTTGTTTAACGGATTCGCCGCCACGTCACCGTTACCCACAATAGATGCGGGGTTCATCATGGTCTTACTTGCACATGTCTTGCTGCAAAATGAATGGCCAGGATAAATAGGCCTTTGTTGACAATTCTATACGAAGTTAGTCGTTGACATGCAAACGCGCCCAATAGAGCTTACCGCACAAAGCTGATTCATGGTGCCCATACAGAACAGAACTCTTCAAAGTGGGATTGCTTGTGGTCGAAATCAAGCTCGATGACCTAGCAAGAGTGTAGTTTAGAGTGACTTGGGTATTATCGAAATCAATGAGCAGCAGAAATCCATGCTTCATTTTACTGCAAATCCCTATCTCAACAAACCAACACCATGAGGAAGTCATGCCAGTGATGAACTGCTAAGAGCCGCAGAAGAAGTCTGACATCCGAAATTGGCATCACGCAGTAAAACAAGTCCGGACACAAAAGAAACTGAAGGCCGGTTGACAGTTCGGAGTCTATACTCGGCTAAACTTCCTGGTAACCACAAACACACAGTGAGAAAACGGAACACATATCTAAGTATCGGATACCACAGTGGGCCAACCATGGGACTGCATGCACATGGTTGGTAGAGGAAATTGCATGAGTCAACATAACTAATCCGCTCCAATTTTGATCTCGTAAGAAGACGTTGTGTCCACTTGTTCGATCTTGCCGTGATTTTTCATACTTTTGCTCTTGTTAATAGCGTGTTGCAACACCTTCTGTCGCCCATCCTACTCCTTCACGGTGAATCTAGTGCGTTTCTGCTGGTAATCGGCTCCCTCTCGGAGGTTCAATGTCACATTAACGCTGGGAGCGATCTGAATTGTACAACTTTATCGCGATGTGTGCTTTCAGCGCACTCACTTTGAACTCCCATGCGGCCTTCCCGTGTTCCACTTATTTCCATGATACAGAGAGATTGAGATCTGGATTCACATATTGATGTCGCTAATATTATTCGGCGTCGTCTGTAAGACCAAAACAGAACTCTTGAAAGCAACTTTGTCGAAAGGTTATGGGACCATCCTCCAGTTGTTTACCACTCTTGAACACAACAGATCATTGGCAAAACGAGGTCGTGCGTCTTCCCCAGCGGGAGCCTGCGTATGGATTTGGTGAGTAAAGGATCGTTCGATAGATTAAGAACTCGAGTTTCTCACATCGGTTTAGTACTCTTAAAATTCATGAAAGGTTGGCAACATCGTCATAAAGACTGCCCAATTGTACATGCCATCTACGAAATAAGGCACACGGAAAATAGCCTTGATCCTTGTCTAGAGTACAGGTTTGCCAGAATTTGAACTTACTCCACCACTCCCTTCACACTTATGAACAGGGAACAAGTGCTTTATTCATCTCCAAGCCTCCTTTTTAATTTCGAGGATATGTTGTTCCACGGCACTACACGGTCATGTCTGCTTGTTGAAGACGACTTCAAAACAGATTGTTGCGGGAACGAGGGTTGCCCTCTTTGTGGCATTGTGAAGTCCTCGTTTGATGTTGCGCACTCGGGCACGTATTTGTTTTGCTTTTGCTTTCAGAAATTTTGCGAGTGACCGATTTTAGGTACTAAGAACAGATTTTCCCGGTGAGCAACCATTTGGGAGTACAACAGCGGTCATAACACAGTCCTAGGTTTGGTGCCGGTATTTACACGACATCCTGTTCTTCAAGTAAGGGTGTTTTTTTGCCGTTGTATGTTGTACAATGTGATAATGCGCTTGCAGAAGCCGACGATTATGTGCATAACGAGGCCGATGATGCCGTATTCAACGTTATGTTAGCTTGCAGAGTTGTTTTTGGGCGGCGATTCTATCCCTCCGTGAACATGAAAGAATTGATAGAACCTCCACTCGGGTTCCATTCAGTAGGATTGACCCTCGATATTGGAAAGAATTGATGATTGAGTTGAGCAGGTCCAAGGAGATCCAGACCACCATCGCGAACTCAATTATCCTGAGACTGTTGTGTATGACAATGATGCCATTCGCCCCACATACTTAATCGTCTACGAGAATTGATTCCAGCATCTTTTTTGTCTTGTCGTCTTCCTTATTTCGTCAAGCGACAGCTGTTTTACTCCGCATCGATATCGTAAAAAACACCGACTTTATTCTCTCATCAGGTTGGAATCGGTGAGTCCTCGACTATCCTCTTCAACATGTGTTTGAGGTGAGCCTACGTGTACACCACTAAGTAGTTTGGGTAGGTAGGCAGTTTCCCCTTTGGGTGCACCGCGATAAGCGAACGTCTAAGCGACCTATTCAGTGGTTGATCTTGTGCTTTTCGCGTGTACATGGCCACTTTGTACCTTACGCATGTCTTCCCCCTGACCGCCTGTGTTTGTGCGTGTGACGCCAGTTTCATAAGAGATTCCGCTTGGCCTCCCTACACCCGTGAGGTCAGTCAAACACGTTGCAAAAGCTTGAGTGTTTTCTGCATCAGATTAGTTTCTGATACACATGCATGCTTCTCAGCTTTCCAGGAAACTATCCATGGAATAAGGCTCATGTTATACATTCAGTATCCGCAGCGGGATGTCGAAAGACTAAGGTAAACCTAATGGGGAAGTCGAAGTATTGAGTTACCCGGGTCTCCGACCACGAATCCTCTGGATGAACCGCGGGTGATGGTGTGGAAAGCGATATGGACTGCACAGGTTTGTCCCTGTATCGCCAACTCTTCATCCTTACTATAACGCACGAGCTTACCACCATCGCTAGCACCCGAGATTATGCCACTCCTTGGTCGCCCGTTATCCAGCGTTCGGGGCGAGCGATCTCCTCGTCATACCTCTGTCCCCGTTGCCTCTGTGTATGAGCAGCGGGAGTCAAAATATCTTTCCTCATTAAGCGCGGTCAAGACCTCGTCTCCAAACTCTTCATTCCCTCAAGAACGGTCAGAAATACTCTTTTACCACTCGCACGAGCCTTATTACGGTTTTACAAATTTCTCCAACCATCCTGTCGTCTATAAAGGCAAGAAGTATCCGACGAGCGAACATCTTTTCCAATCCTTTAAGGTTCGTGATATAGGGTTGGTTCGCGTTGTTGGAGTGTTTGTCGACGACAGCTTTAGTTTCAAGACCACAGGCCAGATCTGGCCGAACACATTCGAACATGTTCTGAGAGGCCGAGTGTCGCTTTCTCTGAGGCGCGTCGTTTTCAGCCGGAGGTTAGACCCGATTGGAAGGAGGTCAACATCTCCATAGTAAGTCTCGAAGTGTATTCTTTCATCGAATGTCACATTTACACCTTTTAAGATGGATCTGGTTCTCCAGCTCAAGTTCAGCCAGCATGATGATATAAGACAAGAACTCTTCGGAACGGGAAATGCGAGTCTTGTTGAGGTTCGTTGTAACTTGCGAGAGGGATCAGACTCTGAATATAAAAGGACCTTCGTAGGATTCTGACAAAGATGCATTCTGGGGTGTAGGACATGATCGTAAGGGCCGAAATGAGCTTGGAAAAGCTCTGGTGAGACTTAGAGCCAAACTCCGCACTGCGCGCTACAGTTCCACGTCTCCGGCAACTTACAATGTTCAATCCCTTCCGAAATCTCCCACATCAAGTGCCCCACACAAGATCGAGAGGGTACAGTCTCCCGGCCATAACGTCAATGTTCTGTTGCCTGTCGTTAATGTTCTGTCGCCTGTCGTTCACAGCCACCAACTTCCCGACACACGATTCCAAGTCCACCCCACCCACTCTTCCACTCAAAATGTGGTAGAATCTCCTACTCACGCCTCTCCATATTTTGGCCATAACACCAAGCCTCTCACTTGCGCCAGCCCGCCTCATACCCAACTCGGTCCGCATCTTGTTCAGACCACCGTGACACAATCCATGACTCTGAAATAACCACGCTCCTGCTTACAATGCTCATGTTCCAGTACAGGACGTTCCAATGCAGAGCACCCAGTCCCCGATTCTGGAGGTGCAGTCCTCCGAACAGAATCGCCCACTGACGGAACAGAATTCTGCCCCAATTGACCCTAATCTAAAGCCACCAAGTTATGATACCATCGAGAGTATTTCTGCTGAGATAGCTATCAAGTGCCGCATTCCGGACTGCGAAAAACCTGTATATTACGACGGAACAGTGAAAAGCGACTACTGTTCGCAACAGCATCGTCAGTACGTGACCTTTCTTTTCTGTTGAAGAATCTTTATACAATCAGCATCTATCCCTGGCAGGGAAGCGGTCACGAGAGGGCTCGCAGATTCATGCATCAAGTGTCTTCAGATGCCGCAATCTGAGGTGGACTACTTCTGTGGACGTGGATGCCGAGAGGAATCCCTGAGTAAGAATAAGGCTCACTCAAAGATTTGAGAGGGGATGAAGGAGATTTGCAGTGGTTTTACATGGATATATATGTAGGATTGGTTAATGGTGTATACAATGGCAATATGACTATCAGGTAAAAGACGATGGAGGAGATTTTGAGTGCCTGTACATGGATAAACGTATGGTTGGTTGATGGTGGATACAGTAGCGATATTGCTATTAAGTACTAGAATACGAATTGTGAACAGTTTGACTCGGGGCAGGTGATCAATCGAAGCAGCTCGTGACTCTACTAAAGACATGGAAGAAGCATCCTGAAAACGATATATGAGTCTCGGCTTTCTATACATGAGAGTACACATACCTTTTAGAGGATTGGACAAAGAGCAATGAAACCATGATTCTTCCAGACGACAGTAGTGCAAACTCAACTGAAAGCCACGACTGAATTGCTTGTTGCAAGAACTACATCTAAGTGTTCTAATATGACGATGAGTAAAGAGATTATATTGCAAAGAATAAAAGACCCACTCGTCGTGAATGTTGTGTATATGAAGATGATACATGAAAGCTTCGATGTTGCGGACCACATCACGACAACCGGGACGATGACAGACGAACGGACCACTTTCATTTCTCCCATCTTGTTTCATAGTGTCCAAAGCCTCTTGAAGCTGAAGTAGAGTCAATCACCGAACGAACCCTGAGGAAGCCACCACTTACCGAGTCTAAGAGCCCTTGATCACGGAATGATTTACATTGAGCCGTAATCAGGTGGTCCTTCTCTGGAATGGGAGGAGGTATTTCAGACTCGGAGGTAATTGAGGTATCGCTGAGAGCCGTTTTCCAAGTACTATTCGATTTTTCAGATGAGGCAGATGTCGAACTCGAGCTCGAGAGACTAGCTTTCAAAAGCATCCCAGCGCGATATTGTAAGGCAATTTCTTGAGCAGCAGTAGCCGATGCCAAGCTACAAGAGTC
The DNA here is from genome assembly GCA_017657295.1 of Termitomyces sp. DKA64. Taxonomy (NCBI): domain Eukaryota; kingdom Fungi; phylum Basidiomycota; class Agaricomycetes; order Agaricales; family Lyophyllaceae; genus Termitomyces; species Termitomyces sp. DKA64. The sequence goes on along the minus strand of JAGGAV010000067.1, from coordinate 17,234 downwards.
CGCGCTGGAACTATACTCCAAAGACGATGCCGGAGCGAAGAACTCCCAGGTGCTCTTGTCATCGGCAAGATTGCATTCCGCATCACAGTTTTCCTTTGAAGGAAAATAGGTAGCATAACGCTTCTCTGCATCGTAGGGTCGGCCTCTTGGGCGTGTCCTGCCAGTGTCGACTTTCCGCACGGACGGCGTGTGGATATCAAGCAGCTGAGCGACAATTTCATATGAGAGACTAGAATCCATAAAACGTAGTTGGGCGATGGATAGTTAGATTGTTCTTTGTATTGAAGCCCTGAGAAACGTCATTATATACTGGCAGAGCCGCCGGGCAGCTTCGGCTCCAGGCCACGTCTTTTACGGGCCAAAAGTGGCCAAATTGACGCGAAACGGATCGATAGCCACAAATCTGTATGAACCCACAGCATTGTTCTATGCACCATATGGTCGTTTTGCCAAGCGAATTCACTGATTGTGGAGGTCAATGTGGCACTGAATCTGATTGGCCGAACGAGTGTCACGTGTCGTCATTTGTCGGATGGCATTGAGCTCAAAACTCGCGAGTCAAATTACATCGTCCCTTGGAAAACTTCTGAATACTTTGCAATACTTCAAGCTTCAAGCTTCCTTCCGGAGTACTTCGCAGACCAAACCGGTCTGGCATTCACTGTGAGTGCATGACCATTGCAACGCATTTTTGGAGCAAATGGTTCCTCTTTGACCGAGCTTGTTTGAAAGTTTATTTTTGACCCCGGTTCCATGTTAGTCTCTGCGGACACGTTCAGAAGTTTCAACCTCGGTGCTCAAGAGAGGACAATTGCAAATTTGATGACCGGAACAGGTGTTTCCCATACCCGACAATGTGCCTGTAAGCGCCTACACTGCTTGTTGATGCGATGTCGAGCTAGTGAACTTGTCGGTATTAATTCAAGGAGGCAGACACAAGTTGTCTCATTTCCAGGTGCTGGATGCGCGGCATCGCTTGTCATGAAAAAGCCTAGTTTAAGCCGACTGACTCACCTTTACACTCCCATTCTACTCTCACTCGTCTCTCAATCCATGGCCTCTTCAGATCTACGGTCTTCGAACGTCTAGAGCATACTTAATCAAATTATTTGCTTGTGGGGATTTCCTGTGACATAGATAATTGGATCGTGATCGTAACGGGAAAGAATCGGTGGAGCTATTTGGCAGATGAAAGAAGCTGGTACTTCGAACTGCGACTTCACGACGTCTGAACGGCCCTGCCAGGGCTGCGGCCGTCACACGCCATACCAGAGGTTGCTTCTATATAGAATCAGAGATTCCCTCTACAGTCACTAATTTCACGGAGTCCGAACTATCGAGACATATCTTCCCCTGTGTGCATTTCAGTCCAGCATGATACCGTAAGTCCTATTCTTATGCTAAACTATTTACAAATCTCGCTAGTCTCCCACGTCTACCGAACCCATGTCGCGAGTGCCTGACAAGATACTGAAGCAGCCAATGTACGACTTCAATCCAAATACGACATCAGCAGTCTACCATCGGTGCGTATAAATTCAATACTAGGATCCCCTTCAAAGGCAGGGTAGCTTTGGACTGTACTTATTTATGACGTTCGGATCGCTAGTTATACCCCCTTCTTCATTGGCCGCTCCGATTACTATTTATTCGTTCACCTCTTATGGTTCTCGAAGTCTAAGCTATCGTAGCGTGTGTTCTCTGCGACCTGAAGAACTCTGCGACATCCAGGGCCTGCCGCCCATGAGATGTAAACGGCAAGATAGACTCTGTTCTTCGATATCGTTCACAAACTCTTCCACCACCGTCAAGGTCACCTTGTTGGCGTTGTTAAGCTCGACCAAGAGTGAGTAGTTGATTCCATCAATGCCGTCAAGTCGATTTATTGTTGTGTAGATGCTCTCAGAAGTTCCACCAACTTTTGCTTCCACACCAGCCAACTCCAAATCATCATCACCTAGCATACCCTCTCTTATATCGACATTTACTCAGACTGATTCTTTCGTTATCGTGGAAGTGTCACTCACATCGGTGAAGTACGCACTTTATCACGCTATTGGGCATTGGATCTGTCATGGTATCGGTTGTTACAACACCTCCGCTACTTCGCACGCTCGGACTGTCGCTGTCGGCTTCGTAGGTGGTGCGATTTTCACGATCCCATTTATGTATCTTCTTGGACGCAGTGATTATCTGGACAGTGATCTTGACCTTGATCGTGGCTGGCTTGAGCATTTTGGTACTGAACTGTTCTATAGCTCAGTCGCAGGTGGAGTGGGGGCCTCGCTTGTGGGCGATGGGAGGGTTGATGGGATCATCCAAGGAATGTTGGATGGTTTGTGCGGACCCATGATGCTGTATATCTCCCTGTATCTTTTATTAAAAGTAGCCATCTGGGTGATCGCTCATTCGTAATTTAGCTAGCTGTCTGGTAGTTGGGCAAAAATACGTGAATGCTGGCATCGATAAATTCATCCGGTGAACATTGTCATTCATTACTTGACGAGGATGTGATTGGTGCAAGTACACTCAGTCGTGATCCAATATCCGTAGCTTTCAAAATGACAGCGTCCCCATTGTGTTACATCTCTTGTGCGTAAGCTCTGGTTGGTTCTAATTTCAGGGTTCTTGTACTCATATTAAATATTTCTGGACGTTACACGATTTATGATAGAACGAACTAACCAGGAGGTGACTAAGAACTACTATAATTAACATTAGGTTGACGGGTATACAGGGTATGCAATAAAGACTGCTCTTGAACATATCATAACGTCAAGTCAATCACTTCGCCAGGGTTGAACACATGGCGATGCTCAGTCTTGACCTTCTTTTTCGACTGGCCCTTCTTTCCATTTTTAGTCATCTTAGCTTCGAGAGCATTGATCTGCTCTTGAAAAGCGAAGTAGATGAGCGACTGGTCAGCTGATGCGGAACGAAGTGCACTCACAAACAAGGCTTTCAATTGAGCTTTAACCTGCTCCTCCTCCTCCTGATCATCGTCAGAGTCTTTTTCCTAATCATCGTCATCTTCATCGTCACCTTCCGATGCTTTGCGTTTACCATCCGCTGGGGGAGATATAGAAGCTGGAGGGGCAATACCATTGGCCCTCAGAATATCTACAGATATCAAGATTTGACGGAGTACGAGTTATCGGATAGTACGATGAATTTGGACTAACCAATTGAGCAATATCTGAAGGTAAGATTGCATAACCTCTCCTGATAATCGCAACAAACGTAGGTACGGGCGGACCGTTCAAATTCTAGGCCACGGCTGTATTTGATCAGAAGCTTGTCAGCACCTATAGAAAGCAACATATCAATGCAAGCATGACTGACTTAATTTTGTGTGTCACAGCCTTCTTGGAACGTTCGTGGATCTGACTATTAGTGAGACTAGACATTGCAGTCCCCTCGAATGGTGAGTTTTTAGATGTTATTTCGACACGAAATATCCGTATGGTGATTTCACCCAACTCTTTGAGAGTAGCGGAATCGACAAGATTGTCATCGTCTGCCCAATGTCTAGTCAAATGGCGAAACAAAAATGACAAAAGACGTTGAACTCACCTGTAAGCTCTATAGAAGCAAACATGAGGGCTCTACTCGTCGTTGCTGAAGTGTCGGCATGAGACCTAGACACGGGGGTCCATGAACGGCCCTTTTTAAAAACTCTCCCCCCCACAAACGTTCCGTCGGCGTAGAAGGTAGCGGCAACATTGATGGCTGATTGTCTTGAAGGCATTGCAGTGATGGAAAAGGGCTGAAAATACCTGAATAGAAGCGCTAAATGTTTACATACCGGGACAGACCTTTCCTGCCTGGGAAGGAACCCAGCATATTGCAGTCTTTGTCTTCTCATTATATTCAATACCATACTCTGGCAACTCTTCGCCGTCAACAATGATGTGGGCTTCACAGTCTAAGAACTTCATCTTCCAGCGAGTTCTCGCCTAGTACGTTTGGGGTAAATTATGGCTATGCGACAGCTGAATACGATATGCGAGAGACATGAGAGACATTGGTGAATGCCTACCACAGTTAGGCACCCAACTTTCGGTTTTAACAAATTGATTTACGCGTCAACTATAGAGATAATCACGTCCGGAAGAGGCTTCGACTCTAATAAATACGAGATATTGACGATTTATACGCCCTGAAGAAGCAGTGGTTAAATATTAAATTTCTGTTTGCAGACAACGTTTTTTCACAGTTCTGGCAGGTAAAAATACCTGAAGCCAATATGTTTTGCCACATGACTACCTCCACGTCAGCTGCGCCAGATACTCATCAAGGTGTACCAGTCGCTAGATACACCAGCTGTGCTCGGTATGACTTTCAATAAGGTGCCCTCCGAGTCTTGCGATCTTGCTTCTCAGACACTCGGATTCAAGAGATTTGCTATGGACAACGACTCGGATTCAAGAGATTTGCTATGTACAACGAATTTTCCAATGATATTACATAACTACTCAATGACAGAAATACTTGATCGACGGCTCGGATGATAAACAGTACGGCTGACGGGTATATTCATAAGTAAGACTGGATGTCATAAAGTCAAATCGATCATTTCGCCAGTCAGGCGACCCTCAATCTTGGCCTTCTTCCTTGACGCTGCTTTCACGGCCTTCTTCTCTGGATCCTTGTCATCGTCGCCGCCACGAGGACTCGGTGCTTTTCGTTTCCCTTGAGTGAGAGGGACTGTTGGAGTAAGGGCTGTGAACCATCAGCCCCGAGAACAGCCTGAGAACATCTGAAGATGGAAAAGTTGACAGAAGTTCATTCAGGTGATATAAAACGCTAAACTTGACCTACCAATTGCACAATATCTAAATATGAGCCTCCACACGAACGAAATGTGCCGCACTCAGTAGACCTCCCCAATGGAATCCGCAGTTTCCCGGCCAAGACTATTAAGCGTCGTCAGCTCTCGTAGGCATGTCAGAAGGAGGAGAAGAAGGAGCCGTTGAAGGAAAAGGAGTATGGATGGAGAGCACTGGCAGAAGGCCCACGATATTGTTCTCACATTGACCAGGTGACACGGTAGAAGACGTTGTTAAGAAAACTTGCCTTGATGCGGTCCGCAGTCAATCCAAGAGTGGCATACGTGATGTAGGAACCGGTCGAACCACCCTTAAACTGCCCAGAGTGAAGCAAGAACACGACAAAGCCATCCCGGACGAGGGCACCTGAACTTCCTTTGGTTAAGAATACGCCGGCATTCCTATCCCAGTTGTGGATGCCGAGTTCGATGGTCCCGCATAGCATCCAAAGGTAAAGTCAGTCTTGGTACCGTCTTTGTTAACGACAAGGCAGGGTTGGCCTTTGTTGTCGTATAAGTTGGGGTCAGCAAGGAGCTCTGGCCCTGTATTCTGAGCGTTCTATCCCTGCAGGATACTGGAAAGTGGTCCTACCACGACTATCAGAATAAAGTATCGTGTTTACCGTCTGGGGAGCAATGGCAAATCAATAGGGTGGTTTTATCAAACGACGTAAATGTGAGAAATATCAGTCAAAATGCACGCAAATCACAATGGTGCTCTCAAACTCGGGCTTGGACTTTGCTATCAATTACTTTACTTGATCTGATGTTTGAAAAAAAAGCGTACGTCGTTTGGTTCTGACAGACCAGATAATAGTATCTTGTTCCTGATTTGTCAAGTGCTTGAGGTACGCCGCGGTGGCGCAAATGAATTTACTTCGTTTGACTATTGAAGGGAAGCGCGATTCGTCGTACATGGAGATGATATATTCGGGTTGGATATGATCGTCAAGTCAGTATTTCCACTGTACGATGTCCAAACTAGCGAGGAGGTAGCATAGAGACCAATCAGAGGATGAAGAATCGCAGAGCGAAATATCACGTAATCGTTGATAGTCGCCGAGTCTGAAGTCCGTGCCTGAATCGTGTTGTACCTTCTATCCCCTTCCGCATGCTATTGGGGATGAAGCTCGGGTACAATATTCACCTTCAAAAAAATCTTTTTATATGAGACGATTCGTAATCTACATTTCTCAGTCGGGCTGCTCCGAGAATTTGTGCCAAGTAATTGAAGTTTATTGAGCACACGCAAATCTCTCACAAAGCCTGGAATATAATACGATCCATGTCAGATCAAGAAACAAGATGAGGATCATTATTAGACCAGCGAGTAGGCAGGAAGAATTAATCACTGATACTCGATTTCAGTGACAAAGACCGAGGAGATGTTGATGCACAAAGTTTGTAATCGTAAGGCACCGTGTCGATCCATAAAATCAGTGGTTGGGTCAAGAGCCTTTTCGTAGACAGCGGTATCTGTTGCCAGCTTGATCCCAAAATGATAATTGTATAAGCAGGAATGCCATTGATTCTAGTTCGCTTGTTCAAATCTTGTGCGGTGCGGCATCGTAAGGCTCAGCGGAGACACTGATCCTGATGCTGTTTTCACAAAAATAAAGAGTTGGTAGATCCAAAAATACCATGTCCCTAAGCACCCTAAACTCGGCTGAACTGCGGCAAGCGAGTTATTTATGTACGCTAAAAAAGAAATTTTGTACTTACTGAGAAGAAAAGTCATAAACAAGTACTGCCGACGTGGTTGGGATGAGCTATTCAGTAACTTCTAGGCAAACCTGTGTTGCAATGAGAAGATAACAAAAATCACACAGTACCTAATTCCCGAATAGTGGATAGTCACAGAATGTTATGATGAGATATGACACGACCAAACTTGCGGAGCGACTGAAGTCAATTTAAAAACTGATCAATTCCCAGACGAGGAAAATAGAGATGATAACGTAGAGTATTTGATGTTACACAGCATGCAAGAGAAGTATCGCTCAATCGTGATGTTAGCATATCAGAAACATTGAGATATAATATAGCAGCGATGGATCATAGGGCTGAGTTCCAGATATTGCGCCCATTGGCCACAGCCATTGGCATATCATTTGTCGCCCTCAGAACCGCGTCAGGAGCGAACTTTTCAGTGAGTACTGCGAGTTTCGAGCGATACTCGTCTCCACCTACGTACGCGCCGCACATGCGTCGTTTGCCAGTGAACGCTGAGCGGCCGTGGAGAACACGATGATTATCGAACACTGATGAATGATAATCAAATCAGTTTGCATTCGCTATGTCACTGACTCGGAATGGAAGGTGTAATTGACAGTCGGAAGGAAAGGTGTAATTGACAGTCAGAAGGAGAGAAGTGCTCACCGACGGCGGTCCCCGGTTGGAGCTGAAGCCAGAATTCGGAGTCGTGACTCGTGAGACACTTGTTCCACGTTCGAATCGCACTGTACCTGTATTGTGGATATAGTTTGAGGCCATTGATCATCTTAGGAAAAGGGAAAGATTAGAACCATTCGTCGACGAGATGTGGATCTAGGTGGCTCAGAACGCTCCTATCATCGTTGTTCCATCGTACTTGCATTAGTTCCCCCGTTACTGGGTCGTGTCCTAGCACAGGATATCCAGTCGGTGGATGAGGCGTGTAAGTCGCAGAGGGTTCGCCTGCTGCATGGGACGCAACGTGGACTTTTGAAAGAACTTCGTACGCTTCGGGGTGCACATCCTTCAGTATAGATGCGGCGTAGAAGCCGTCAACGAGGAGGGAGGCACCTCCAGAACCGTCGGTGTGGGATAGGAGGTGGAATAGTTGCAGGCCACAGGGATCTGTCTGTTCCAAGTCAGATTGTGGTAGAGTGAGCTATGGAATCAAGTTACGAAGTAGGTTGTGTCTGTGTGAGCGGCAAGAGCAACGTTCGTGTATGCCAAATCGCCCATGGCTAGGTCGGCAGTGAAATCCCAGAAACCTCCGTCTGCAAAGTTTTAGAGGTAGGGACATGGAAAAATGTTCCGAGGACATACAGTGCGTTTGTCGAATGAAACCAATCCTTTCGACAAGTTTTTGCGTAGCGCATGGTGTGGCTGGTACGCCCTGGACAAGTGAGAAGCCAAATTTGCTCTACAGAGGATCAGAGATCTGTTTCAACGAAGGACGATTGAGAACACACGATGTTTGATAGCCACTTGAACAGCCCTTTGTCATTTTCGTGCATTACTTCCTCATACGATAATGTCGGCGGTGATTGCTCTATCCTCGCACCCCATAGGATCTTCCTGCAATCACTATCAGTCAGATTTCTAAGATCGACAGGCCACGGACTCATTCGCGGTATCAAATTTGCGGATTGTAGGATCATATGAATTGTGTTGTAGCCATGACCATGGATATAATGATATGTGGGGATCAGCGGAAGGCCCTAGAATTTAAGATGGAGATTACGTTCGTCATTGTGATACTTTGAACGCACATGATACCTCCAAGCCTTCGACTTTAGGTTCGACGCGAACAGGCATTATGTCATGAGGTATCTGATAATAGAGGCGTGAGAACTTGGGAGTACGAATATGGCAGACGTTTTGAATGCACCGAGAACGTGTCCAGGAGACGCTGCTTCGTTATTGGATGAAAACATTTGGGACATCTGCAGTGATCTCGCAGCCATATGTTATGACTGTCGATCGTTTGCCATACGTACAATTGACGTCGAATGGAACTCACAATCTTGACCACGTCCGTGTATCCCATCCAATCGCCACTTTGCCATCCCCAGTGCTTACTATCGGCAGATCATCTGGAGTCACTTCTGACACCTGTAAAGGTAGGTCATTCCTCAAAGTTTGCGGGCGGATTGCAGCTACAGATGCTTTCGTCCGTTGGATACGTGTCATGAAACCCCCGGTAACTCGGGTAAAGGAAGTATGCTGTTGATTCCTGCACTCAGAACGTGTGCCTTTCAGATGATAAAGAGAAGACGTGCTGATAGACTCGGTACCAGAAGTCTGGGTGCAGCTCTGCAGATAGACGGTCCGTACATCCACATCGAAGATATACGTGTGGCGCAGTAGTCGAGCCAATAGCAGTCGTCGTCGTGGACTAAGCTGGGTGAGCATCGAATTTCTCATAATTTGCCGATCGGCATCTGCCACGTGATCGCTTCGCTATTTCTCTGGCGGCTTCTTGTTACATTCAAAGTTTACCGTTTGACGCTCAGTACTCGGCACTTAAGTGCTCAGCGCTCAGCGCTCAGGGCAGTGATTGCTCAGACGCGTTGAAGAAGCAACATCATTGTTGTCTATTCCCTGTCGACCTATGAAACAAATATGTAGATAGCATCTGCTTGCTCTTTGCGGAACACCAAGGCGAGATTACTTGCAGGTTGAGTGTAGTAAATCCAGATGTAAGTACCGGCAATCGAGAATTCCTAGTCTGAACCGATAATCTGTTGAACAGATGTTCATCATTAGGGGAGGGAGCAGTCCCCTTCGGCGCTGGCTCGGCGATATCGGCAACCAGGACTCGGCCGAAAGGCGTGACACGACAAATAATTTAAAAAAAGTTTCTGGTCCAGATTGAAACGTTCATCATGGCTTCATTCGCGTCCCGTTCAGCAACTCAAGCTCTCCGCGCTGCCTCTCGTCGTGCACCCCGTCTGGCTAGCGCTGCCCTCAGGCCTGCCCAGACTGCGTCTTACTCTTTGCTCGCTAAGGCTGCTGCTGCACGGTCTGCCCAGCGTTCCACGGTCAGTCTCAGTTCGTCGGAAGAATTCGGTTGCCTGACATTCCATTTATCAGGGAACTCGCGGTGTGAAAACTCTTGACTTTGCTGGTACGAAGGAGGTCGTCTACGAGCGCAAGGACTGGCCTCTGGCTAAGCTTCAGGACTACTTCAAAAATGACACTCTCGCTCTCATCGGATATGGTTCTCAGGGTCACGGCCAGGGTTTGAACGCTCGTGATAATGGCCTCAATGTCATCGTTGGTGTCCGCAAGGACGGTGAGAGCTGGCGCCAGGCTATCCAGGATGGCTGGGTAAATTTTCGTTGCCGAATTGACTGTTTCTGTGCGCTGATGTCGTTCATCATTCAGGTTCCCGGAGAGACCCTCTTTCCCATCGAGGAGGCCATTAACAAGGGAACTATCATTATGAACCTCTTGTCTGATGCTGCTCAGTCGCAGACATGGCCCACAATTGCTCCTCTTATCACCAAGGGCAAAACTCTCTACTTCTCGCACGGTTTCTCTGTCGTGTTCAAGGAGGATACCAAGGTCGTCCCCCCCGCTGATGTCGACGTCATCCTCGTTGCACCCAAGGGTTCCGGTCGTACCGTCCGCACCCTCTTCAAGGAGGGCCGTGGCATCAACTCCTCCATCGCCGTGTTCCAGGATGTCACTGGCAAGGCTAAGGAGAAGGCTGTTGCCCTCGGTGTTGCTGTTGGATCTGGATACTTGTATGAGACTACCTTCGAGAAGGAGGTGTACTCTGACCTTTACGGCGAACGTGGTGTGGTATGTTCACAGTCCTTTCCATATCATGAATGAAGGGTAGTTGATCTCCCTTCTCTTCTTCCAGTTGATGGGTGGTATTCGTAAGTTACATTCAAGGTGCGATGCATGATTGGCAACTGAAAAAGGATATAGAGGGTCTCTTTTTGGCTCAATACCAGGTTCTCCGCAAGAACGGCCACACCCCGTCAGAGGCCTTCAACGAGACTGTTGAGGAGGCTACCCAATCTTTGTATCCCCTGATCGGCAAATACGGGTATGTGCTAGTTCGTCTAATCTTCTGTCTGCCGCTTATCCTTCCTTTAGCATGGACTACATGTACAATGCCTGCTCCACCACTGCCCGACGTGGTGCTCTTGACTGGGCCCCCATCTTCGAAAAGGCCAATGTCCCCATCTTCGAGAAGCTCTACGAGAGTGTGAAGAACGGAACCGAGACTCGCAGGTCTCTTGACTTCAACGGCCGTAAGACCTACCGCGAGGACTTCGCGAAGGAGCTTGCAGAGATCGATGACCAGGAGATCTGGCGCGCAGGTTCGTTTCTTCTCTTTTCTCTCGTGTTCGGCCGATGGCTGATTTTTGACGATGATTTCAGGCAAAGTTGTCCGCTCTTTGCGCCCGGATTATAAGCCTGAGTCGGTGTAGAGTGTGGCTATGGTTGTGTAATGAAAAAAACTTGGATCCTTGTATCCTTCATGTTAGCACCTGGTCTTGATTTGAATTCTTCACATGTAATTTTATATACCATCTTTCAACCTTCGGACCTTGGAAGCCTACTGCTTTCGGTCGGTCGCTAGCGCTTGGGAGTTGACGTCAGCTGAGCTAAGCACGCTTGTCGGACCTTGGAAGCCTACTGCTTTCGGTCGGTCGCTAGCGCTTGGGAGTTGACGTCAGCTGAGCTAAGCACGCTTGAAAAAGTTGATATTTTGCTGCTCAACGCGTCGACTTTTTTTCAACGATATGCGTTTACAATCAAATAGGTTTTCTCCCTGGATAAGTATCGATGATGTGGAACAACCAAGTCATTCTATTGAATACTTGCCCGATGGCGCCCTTGCGACTTGCTGGATCGTTTCGGAGGCTGGGAAGGTTAGAGTTACTTGCTTTAATCTAGAATTGTAGTTTCTTGTGGCTGCGCAGAACTTCTCCGTTCACTGGCAGGATTTACAGCCTACATTTTCGAACCGCGGAAAGTGTTTGTTGATGGAATGGGTGGTCGTGGAAAGGTTCTGTGCCGCCCTGTTCGACGGGATACTGCTACAGTGGATGGGCTCAGGACTTCGGAAGAGACAAGAGACTGTTTATGTTCTCCGAATTGGAGTTTACCGGTCAGTCTACCGAGTACAAACATTCTTTCTAATCCAATACAATACCGGCTGTTTCCTTACAGATGATGATCAATATCTACACACTGAAACCATGGATCTTGGGACCATTAAACTTGAGATATGGCGTTGCAAAGTTATCGGCGGATCGACAGCGCCATCAGCGCAGATTTACTCTGACCCACAGAAGATCCATGAGCGCGCAAAGAAGGGTTTAGGTCATCGTTGCAAGTAAGTCTTAGTAAGTCTTTATCAATATCAACGACTTTGTAGAAATGCTAACGTCATCGATATTCTAAGGCTAGAACCCGATATACGCGATGTCGTGAACTTATACCGCATAAAGGATTTTAAGAAAATTGCCACGTTTGAATTCAAATATCGTCCTCTTGGTGCGTGACTTGAAACTTAGTGGTAGTAAAGCGAGCTGAATGCTTAGAATAGCGCATTTACAAGCGAATAGAATTGTTCCTCGGAAAGAGAAATGTAAACGCGCTGTGGAAAGCCGAGACAATGAAGCTCTGGAAGATCAAAGGATCCGGACTCTGAGGGTAAAATGATGAAATTGAGACTCTTCGGTCTCTAACGGTTTACTTTGAAATAGGCTGAGCTTCACCAGCTCCAGGAAAAGCAGAGAGAACGCCTCAGAAATGTCAAGGTCGACCTTGAAACTTCTAATGCTAATGTGAAAGTTGGAGGTTATGACTTCATTGATTTGACTTAGTAGGCCGACTCATCGAGCTTTCGGCCTGTCATTTTGTCGCAGTTCAGCGGTTATAGCAATGCAATGGTTATAGTAATTCACTGTGGTTATCGCGCGTAAGTCACTGAAAGCCAACTAGCTCTTCTCCTTTTCTTGGAATTACACCTCGCTTATGGATCATTGAGCCGTCGGATCGGACTCGTGACATACTATCCTCGTACTATGCATGTACATCACTGGCCAGCTTCTATGAGATAAAATGAACGATTCTTATTGGGCTGTTGCAAAGTGTTGCTTCGTAAATTTTGTTTGAACCAAACTTGAACATCCGGGCAATAGCAACTCGCTCATCTTCATGGAAGGCTTGCCATCATTACAGCCAGGACACATGTGATCGTATTTGATTCTGGAAAAACGTGGACTTAAATGTGCCACAAAGGATCTAAGTGACATTGGTGCTCAATGAGTGGTACTTCGCCCAACCCCAATTCTCCACCTCACCTAGTGGCGCAGAAGTCGACCATGAGGTACTTGTCCAGGTACGACCGGTAACCATTCGTAACCATTCCCGCCAACGGCAAGCTTGAGTGGAGGGATTGTCCCCAGTCTATGATCCAGGGCAGAAATATGCTTAGGAAAGCACAGACAAGCTTTACTGCAATATCCTGAAAACAATGATATATGGAAATCGATGTTCTCTTTCTGGGACAGTTCAATTTGATAACTCGGAAGCCGACGAACACCACTGCTGGTGCCAGAAGCTGTTTTCAATTGAAAAAGCCAAAAAGAAATGTGTCATACCACTTCTTTCTCCACTTTTTACCTTGGAAAAGGATATTTCCATTGTCTTAAGCCTTTTCCCTTGAGAAATGTGAGCACTGGAAATGGTGACACATTTCTTTCTCCCTATTCACCAAGGAAAAAGTATTGGCTACCAGCAGTGCACTCAGAGTCAGGCCGTCAAAGAGAAAGAGACCCAACCTGCCAGTGGCAGAAGGAAAGTTTTCAAGGTCTGACAACATGAGGAAACTCATTACTATTATTTTCAAAAAGTGCTGCAACAAGAGTGAAATTTCTAAGTACGTATTGTGATGCCGCCAAGCGGCCCGACCACGTGTCTAATGCAGAAGATTGAGTTCGGAATTGAAACCAGTGCGTATCTTTCATCGTTTATCCTGGTCAAGCTTAGCCGCTCTCTACTCTTTTCTAACGGCAACGCCGAGTCTCCCGAAGAACTGTCCTCTGCTAGACATGCGCATGCAAATTGTAACTACACGCCCCGGATTACCTTAGAGGGAGGAGAAAAACCTCAACATCCCATTGAGTATTCTCCGGATAACTGCAACGTGCTGCCAGTGGATTAGTTCTGAAGTCGAAAAGAGTACCTGTATAATAGAAATAATCTCCGAAGAGATTCTCACTACTCTGGTAGGATTCACTTCGTGCATTTCCAAGTTCAAGCCGTGTCTACAGGATGGCATGACTGGCAATAACGCGGGAGGTTGCACAGTGACACCAGGCTCCTATATGGTGGTGGTATTGTCTCCAGGGATGGACTTAGGGTTTCTGCCACAACCATTATTGGGTGAGATAAAACTTGTTATACATCATTTTCAACTGGCAAGGTACCTATGTGTATTTTTCAAGGTTTCCTGAGCTAGAGAAGATCCACGAAAGGTTCAGGAAAGTAATAGGCCACCGGTGGAGGTAAGACCATATCTGCATTTACTAATGTACGAAGGCTTGGGACTGGATCGCCTACAAGACTTCAACTCCTGTGTTTACTACTATCAAGTGTCTTGACCAGCTGGCAACATTTGTTTTCATATACCGACCGCTTAGTGTAATGCATGAATAAAATGCTTGTCCGTTTGACGAATTAGAAACTAAATTGAACAACTGCAGGCAGACGGGGTAGTTCCTCGAGAGGAGAAGCGCAAGCATTTTGAACCTTCCACATCTATGCAATCCTTCAGGGATAAGTCTTCATGTCCGAAGGAAAAATCAGAATTTCGGAAGTTTGTGAAGAAGGAGCCTGGACCGTCCCAAATCAAGGAGTACGTCACAGTGATAAGAGAAGACGGCCACTGTCGAGTGACGTCATCGATCAGGCCTGATGGTCCCCTCTTCCATGCCCGCTCCACCTTTCGAAATATAGATTTATCTTTTGGGAGGTTACCATATCGGTATCATGGACATACTAAATTATTTTTTTATTTTTAGAATAGTCGCATGAACTTTTTCTGATCAATCATTATACATATTTATGATGATGTACCAGCGCCGAAGGCGCTTTCCTATTCCTTCAAGGACTAGTTACATGAGAGCGTATGTCAGACCCCTACAGCACTTCGTGGGTGGCTAGTTACGGACACTCGATTAGGTACTCCGGCTCGACTCTTTCTCAGGAGTGCCGGTTACGCCTCGTAGCGACTTTATTACAATCTGATCCTGACCAAGTTCATACAGTCTTCGCCATATTAACTCCTACGACCATCTGCCGTTAACGTGCCGTCCCTACTTATACCCATTTTAGACTCCGTAGTGCTTTCCCCTTCACTTAACTATTGCGGGTAACGGCATCTTGCCGTCCTTATGCCCGGATCCTTCCATTTCCATGGGATTAGGCACTGCTTGCCGGGATGCCCTTTTGACCCGCCTTTTACAGCCGTGGGCCTTCGGACTTACAGCAGGGGAGTCTTACCACACTCGGTACTTCGGCGCTGCCCCGGACCCTGAATGCGTCTTGACGGTCACTTCCGAACCCACCCCACACTATGGCTCAATTGGTTTGACGGGGTCCCTCCCAATTACGTATTTATATCAGTATGAACACCGCCCCAGGTTAATTTCTACTCCTTTCATAACTGTACTCCTTTTTAGAACTGTTACGAGTATGGTAGAGCTGGATGGTTTTTCTGCGTGGGTAGTTGTAGGCGGCGCAAATCTTCCACATCACAAACCTTAGTTTGATCTCGACGCGAAACAAGTCTTCAGTAGCGGGGAAGGTCCGTTCAAATATTGTCTTACGAATAACGTGTTCTAATATGTCCTCAGGAGTTCACTGTATGTTGGAGGGATCCCCTTGGTCTCGTAGGCACCGCGGGGTATCTTGCTGTCGATGGCATGTTCTGTGGCGCAAAACATATGTATTCGTCAGTACAACGTCCATATGGACGTGTCGATACAGTGCGTAAAGGGTCAGTGTGTACGTCGACAACTACGGAGAGGCCTTTGACCTTTGCGAAGCTCGAGCTCACGGGTAAATAAGTGTATCAGTTCTGAGTCACCGAATTGATGATATGGAAATCTTGCACAGATGATGAATTGTATACGGACGTACCGGCTTCACCGCATCTGGGAGAAATTCGACTGGATATCTTTGAGGTAACAATCACGGGCGCAACAAGTTTTGTGCAACCTGACATGCCTCCGGACATTCAATTGCTTCATGAACGGACTAAGAAAGCAGCGGAGCATCGTGTAAGGTGAGTTAGTCTCTGAGACACTTATTCATTACAAGAGCACTGATGTGCAATCGTTCTGAACATGTTCAGATTAGGCCACGAAGCCTCGTGTCGCGAAAGGAAATTTGTATCGATCAAGAAAATACATCATCTGAGTACATTCATCTTTCGGTATCGTCCAATAGGTTAGTACATATCATCTTTAGATTCTGCTGATCCGGTTGAAGTATACCTTGCCATTGTTGATCTAGAGGTCCTCATGGCAAATGGAATCGTGCACATCAATGCAAAACGGAGATTCCCCTGCGGCATTATCAATTCGGAAATTATCGACCTCACTCCAGATACTGAAGGGAATGTATGTGGCATCTTTCCATCGTTTCCGTCTGTCATTGTTTCTGATAGACACCCAGGAGAAAAAAAGGGTCAAGGTAGAGATCAAAGACGAAGTCGAGGACGAGATCAAAACAGAATGGGTCAAGACTGAGATCAAAAGTGAGATCAAGACTGAGCTATTTGAAAATTCGGAGAGCTTGATACAATTGACTTTTTCACTGACTATTGATTCACCGATTCCTTGGTCATAGGACTGTATGGACGTTTGACCATTCGTCGTGTACTTTGTCGAGTCATTTGTGCGGGGAGACTGAGAAGTGTAGCAGTTCTTCATCATATTTTTTTCTTGAAAGAGATCAGGGTTGAACTTCATCATATTTTTTTCTTGAAAGAGATCAGGGTTGAAATTATCAGTTATGCATTTTACAAGGGAATTCATTCAAATACTGTGGATTCAAGAGGCGCATCAGTAGTCACAATGGAGAGCGGACAGAAAACATCTATATAATAGAAAATATGTTGTTGCATAAAATAAAGAGCTTCAGGCTCATACCATAGAAGGGACTGAGACAGACACCAATCAGGGACTAATGGATTTCTGTAGAGTATCAAGGACAAACAAGAGTCAATTGGTTGATGGCTAAGAGCCGAAGGCGGTTATGGAATACGAAACTTGCCATCAAGCATGTAGAGTTATGCAAGTAATAAGTCCTCAGTCACTCCGTTAGAGATAAAGTCGACTATATTCATTACCTGTAGAGTTATGCAAGTAATAAGTCTACATGGTAATCAGTACGTGTCTAATTGACATAACTAAATAATAGCGCTTACCCTCAGTCACTCCGTTAGAGATAAAGTCGACTGAGGGCCGCGTTTGTTTGTTTCTCTATATGTAAGGAAAATATTTTAGTTTGTTCACAAAGAATAGTAAATACCGATCGACGAGCCACACTCGGTGGCTGGGAGCGCAGAGGTATTCCTTAAAAGGAAATGCTCATCCCCGTGACTCTCATCGGTCTCGCTAGTCGTCCCTCAACACTCCCCCTGACTTGCACGACCGAT
>JAGGAV010000066.1:0-46419 GCA_017657295.1 Termitomyces sp. DKA64 | reverse complement strand
GTCCATTTTTTAAGCCATTAAATTATAAATATTTTTTGCATGCCCTTTTTCTGCACAAATAAACAAAAATTGATTTTCATTTGCACTCAGAGATAAAAGCAGATTTGAGCTCAACCTAGTTTAGAAGATATTAGGATAAAGCATAGTAGTTGTAAGAAGATGTTGATCATAGATAGTTTAAGCCAAGCCTATTACTCATGACCTGACACTTCTGTCAAGAGGTGAGCAGCAAGCAAGCTAGCCAAAGGCATGGCAAACAAGGAGTAGGCAATCAGCAAGAGGTAAAGGCAGAGGGCAAGACAGAAGGCAAGAGGCAGCACTGGCTAAGCTCATAGTTATACTAATGAATAAACCTGGAAGCAATGCTATTATCCAGACTGGAAATAATCTATCTTCAAGTCTGTTTTATATACTACAAAGCTACTCAGATGACTAAGTACCTGTGACTACATTGAAGGCTGCTAACTACAATCTAATGACAAAGCAAAGGCTGATAACTACAAAATACTGATTAATTAGACCTGGTAGTAAAAAGATCAATGATCAACAACAATATACTATGTGCCAAGTACAATTATACCTATTAGGCCTGGAAGCTAAAATGGTGAAGGAGTAAAAAGGAGTCAGGCAGTTCAGAGGCCAGCTAGATAGAGTACCAGTCCTCATGAACTAAGCTAGGCTAAGATGGGATAGTCCAAGGGCCAGTCTCTTTACATTATTCTCCCTCTTTCAAAGTTTGTCAACCCAATAAACACAACTTTAGATGAGTAGTGGGTAAACTTTAGATGGGTAGTGGATAGAAAGCATTGTTCAAGGGCAATCCATTAAGCAGGGGCTATAAAAGGCAGCCTAAGTGAAAATAGGGTGGGCTGAGGAAGCAACCAGGCTCTGAGAAGTAGATTAAAGAGCATGGTAGTTTAAGCCTAGTCATAACTACAGATTGACATATACATAATGTAAAGGTGGTGGTGGTAAGGGACTTGGCTGACAGCCAGCCAGTGAAGAGGTAGCCATAGGCAATAGTGAGTAACAAGCAAATAGTGAGCAATTAAGCAAGTGGCAGGCAAAAGGCAAGCCATATAATAAGAAGCAGAGTGTAAGGGAATGCTTAATACTGTGGGATACTCTTATTATGCAATGCAAAAGCCAAAAGACAAGTGAGTGGCAAGTGAGTGGCAAATGAGTGCTAACACAGGCAAGCAGCTGACAAGGATTGAAGCTGGGCAGAAACAGAGTCAGACAATGCTAAAGAGCTCACAATCAATCAAGTAGATAAACCTGGTAGAGGCTGTTATTAATTGGTTGAAGGATATTCTATCCTTGCAACCAGCTTATATACTACATTTGTGGCTATGCTATGACTAATATTATATATAGTAAGCAGCCTGGATATGCTAAGCAATAAGTAATCAATATAACAAAAAAAAATATAGAGTCTAGTGTCTATGGCAAGTGACTACTAAGTGATAGAAGCAAAGCAGGGAAAAACAGGCAGCTGATCCAATACATCTGTAGGGTTAGGCTCAAATAGAGTGGAGTTTCCATGAAGAGTCATCCCCTTACATCACCATCCCCTTAAAGTTTATTGATCTAATAAACAGCATCTTTACTTTATTATGCTTCCAAAAAGGCTGACTGCAGCATGCAACCACTGGTTCTGCCTCTTTAAAGTAATGTCCAAAGATGTATTATATTATTAGAGTTAACACATCAGGCACTGAAGTAGAGAGGGTCATTGGTGAAGTCATGTCCATTTCTAGAGCTAATGTGACTTTAGTATGAATGCTTGATATTAGTGAGCCTGGAGGAAAAGATGGGGGTTGCTAAGTAGTAGGGGTAGAATGTAAGGAGACTGGTCTCTAGACCATTCCATCCTTGCCTAGTTTAGTCCAACAGAATCAGCATCTTTATCTAGCTGACCTTTAGACTACCTAGTACCTTCTTACTCTCTCACCATCTCATCTTCTAGGTCTAATAAGTATGTTGTGCTTAGCACATGGCATATTTTTGTCAATCATTGATTCTTTTACTACTGGGCCCAATTAGTCAATAGTTTGTAGTCATTAGCCTCTGCTTAGTCAATAAGTTGTAGTCAGTGGCCTTCAGCTTAGTACTCATAGATACTTAGTCATTAGGTAGCCTTGTAGTATAAAGGCAGACTTGAGGATAGGATATCTTCAGTTTGGACAATAGCATTGCTTCCAGGTTTCTTTACTAGCATAATTGTGAGCTCAGCCAGTGCAGCTCTTTGCCTTTTGCTTTGCCTTCTGCCTTTGCCTCTCACTGGACACCTGCCTCTTGCTCATTGCTTACCTCTTGTAGTAAGCATCAAGTCATGAGTAGTGGGCTTGGTTAGGACTATCCATGGCCAACATTTCCTCATATAAAGGCTATGGCAGTAAACTGAGAGTGTGCTGTTGCTAGAGCACTAGTAAAGGGCACTCTAAGCCTGATAGAAGTAGAGGTGAATGGTGTAGTATGTCTCAAAGATGCCAGCATAGCAACTGCTAGCACAATATTGCCTAAGCATTGCTTCTATGATATACAAACTCCACTTCTTAGCTATCTGCTTTCCAATAACCATAAGGGCTTCTCCAATCTGCTAATCAGAGCCTCTGATAAAGATGAACTGGCAGTCTCCTCCAGCCAAGCCAACTGTGAAGGCAGCCAAGTGAATGCTGGAGATGTCAAGGGCTTGTTTAAGGCCCTGCCTCTAGTGACCAACCACATGTACAACCAGAGAATTGGGAAGTTTAAGGGCACACTCAAAATGTGGGATACAACCATCCATAGGAGGAAGGTTCTGAATGAGGAAGATGGGAGTATTAATGGTAGAGTGCAATACACATCAGGGGATCCAAGAAGTGGTCATGATAAGAGGTTTGGTAAAAGGCTTGGGCTTAGGCTGCTCAGGAGGAGCCACCCATGTAGCCAAGCCCTTGAAAACTGTGTGGTCACTCATACTAGGCTGCAAAGCCATTTGGACAGAGGCAACAGTGGCTTGGAGCATGGGCATATGAGTGGACTCAAGTGCTGCTAGCCTGCTCTTAAGTCCCATGACATGAGTTAACAGTCTCTGAATAGAATCCATGGAATTGGGCAAACTGGCAGGGGAGAACAACATAGAGCTTGTAGAGGTTAGAGTGAGGTCAAAGTAAGTCATAGGTTGGATGTCATGGGCTAAAGATGTGGACAACATAGGAACTGATCAAGATATGAGGGAACACTTAACACTGTGGAATACTCCTATCATGCAACACAAGAGCCAAGAGACAAGTGAGCAGTGAGCAAGTGCTGACACAGGCAAATGGCTGATGAGGGTTGAAGCTGAGCAGAGACAAAGTCAGACAATGCTAGGGAGCTCACAATCAATCAAGTGGATAAACCTGGTAGAGGCTGTTATTGATTGGTTGAAGGATATTCTATCCTTGCAACCAGCTTATATACTACATCTGTGGCTATGCTATAACTAATACTGTATGTAGCAAGCAGCCTGGGTATGCTAAGCAATGAGTAATCAATACAACAAAAGGAGATATAGAGTCCAGTGTCTATAGCAAATGACTATTCAATGACAGGAGCAGAGCAGGGAGAGATGGGCAGTCAATCTGGTACATCTATAGGGCTAGGCCTGAATAGAGTGGAGTCCCCATAGAGGGTCATCCCCTTACAGAGTCAACAGTAGACAGGGTGCATGTAGAGTCAGAGGCCAGGTGTGCTAGTGGTTATCTAGTGCTAGGATAAAGGCCAACATGGCCTCAGAGACCAAGGAGGCAGCAAGCAACAAGCAGGCAGCAAGCAGTTAAGCAAGCAGCAGGTGAGGGGCAAGTGGCTCAATTTGAGGGCAGAGGTATGGAGCATGTAAGGTGGCATGTCAGGGTGGTAGGATGGGGTTATGCCTGGTGAGGGCAAGTAGGGGATAGGGTTGGTGCAGTGGGCTAGAGAAGGGCACTGCATAGGAGTTTAGACAACCTGTGAGACATCAGTTGTGGATAGTCTAAGCCAAGCCCACCACTCATGACCTGACACTCCTGTCAAGAGGTGAGCAGCAAGCAAGCTGGCCAAAAGGAGTGGGCAACCAGTAAGAGGCAAAGGCAGAGGACAAGGCAGAAGGCAAGGAGCAGCACACTAGCCAAGCTCACAGTTATGCTAATGAATAAACCTAGAAGCAATGCTATTGTCCAAACTAGGGATAGTCTATCCCCAAGTCTGTTTTATATACTACAGACCTACTCAGATGACTAAGTACCTATGACTACATTGGAGGCTGCTGACTACAACCTAATGACAAAGCAGAGGCTGATGACTACAAACTACTGATTAATTAGACCTAGTAGTAAAAAGATCAATGATCAACAACAATATACCATGTGCCAAGTACAATATACCCATTAGGCCTGGGAGCCAAGACAGTGAGGGAGTAAGGGGCTAAGCAGTCTGAAGGCCAGCTAGATAGAATGCCAATCCTCATAAACTAAGCTAGGCTAGGGTGAAATGATCCAGAAACCAGTCCCCTTACAGTAGTTGCTCATGATTGCCTTGCTATAAGCCCTTATCACCTTGTGTTTAATGTCTTGTTATTTCTTCAGATGAGCAATGTCCAACAAGGATTTGGATAAAAGCTTCATGACATTTATGATTGATATCAAGTCTGCCATATGTAGTCTTTACAATCTTGTCTTCTATAGTAGATGTTGATATCATATTGGGAAACTGAGATAAGGAATATATAATTTGCACAAAAACTTCAGAATAGTTTGGATGGGATGTCTATTCAGTACTGAGTCCATTCTTATAAGCTTCAAGCCCCTTGAAACAGCTTGTTTCTGATTCAACATGGCAGTACCTCTTTGCATATATGTCTCTTTCTCCCAATTTTCTTTTCCTTGTTCTACTTCTACATCACAACTAATCTTTCCTCCCATCTAGACATTCACTACATTTACATCCTCCACTTTCCTTCACAATTCAGTGCATATATACTCTGCACAAATGCTTAAGGACAGGTAGTGGAGGAATCTGCAAATGCTAGTTTTACCTGGTGCATGTCTTCTTTGGTCATGTGATAGATGGGGTGGTTGCACATACTCCTTTGTTCTCTCATATGAACAGTTTTGGCTTGTCATGGACAATTCTTGTTTTGAGAATATAGACTCTGGGCACAACAATCTAATCTTGTACTTTAAGCTTGTAAAAGTTTGAATTTTGCCTGAGTCCAGTGATGCTTTTCTCCTGTTCATATTATATCAGCAATGACTGACATGCTTGATGGAGCATGTTGGATAACATGTAAAGCAATATAAAAATCGGCAGGAATTTGAATGGCAGTTTTTTCTAGTGTATTACCTTAATCAATGATTCTATGCTTCAAATTCAGATCAGTGGATGTTAAAGAGAGATAGCTCACTTCTTGTGCTGTTGGGTCTATGGAAGGCCTGTTCAGGATAAGACTCAAAAGAAAGTGTTCAAGAACTCAAAAAGGCAAAGTCATTAATTTTTATGGCCTACCATGAGGATCTGACTGCTACAACAGCACAGATTGACATTGTAAAAAAACTTACTACATGCTAGATACATAATAGATATATTCTGTCTCTGATATAGAGGCTGTTGGATTATCTGGACTCATTGTTGTATATCAACAACAGACAAAATAAAACAAAGGAATTTCATATTTATTTGGAATGGGCATTCATGGAATAATTTATTGATAATCAAGATTTAAGCAGGATATGAGTCATCAGGATTCAAGCCAAAAATGGATGAAGTTTGAGAAATTTCAGCTTGTGCAGTCAGATTAGATTGAGGATTGGAACCTAGAGTTTGTGATGCCTCTTGGTCAGAGGTGGGAGATGTTGGATGACCATATGGCTGGATCCTAATAGTTTGATAATGATCCAAGTACTCAATAACTGTATCAGATCCCTTAAGGCCATGTGCAATGTCAATAGCTATCTTCCCATTTGCATCTTTGGTTGCCCTATCCCATCCATGGTCTAGCAAAGTCACAATTTTTTTTCCAGATATCTTGCTGATCTTGATCCATTAGAATAAACTGGGGTAACTGCCTGCATTGTCTGATAATGAAGTGCAAACAAGGAAGGATTGGCACCCTGGTCCAGAAGGTATAACATCACATCAGACTTGTCCAAGAAAACTGCAAGATCAAGTGCTGTACATGGCAGATAATTCATCCAATATGCCTGATTAGAGATTAAAGCTGGCTTTGTTTCAACAATGGCAATAACACCCTCCAGATTGCCAGATGAGGCAGCCCAATGCAGAGCAGTGAAGCCTCTGTAAGAAAAGTAACTGCTTTGCCAATTAAGGTCCATTCCTTGAGATACCAATTCATGGAGGGCTTTTGCATCCCCTTTTGTTGTACAAGTTTCCAAAAATGGATTGTCCCCTTCACTAGGAGATGGAAGTATATTTTGGCCAGCCCAATCTAGAAGGTGCTGGGATAGAACATAATCTCTGTTAGTGATTGCTTCTGCATAAGTTTTTACTATTTGAGATTTAATCTGTTTTTGGTGGTCCTTCAAATTGACAATGTCTAATAAGGATTTGGATGAGTAAAGCTTTATGAAGTTGATAATAAATCTGCCATATATGCTCTCTTCAATTCTGTCCTTTGTAGTGGATGCTGATGTCATATTGGATAATTGAGACAAGGCATATACAATTGCAGAAGTAAAAAGACCATGTCCTGAGCTTAAGATTACATCTTCAAGAAATATCTTGTCCTGTTTGACCAACTCATCAAACAAGCTACACAAAGTTACAATGACTGCTTCATTGACTGAACAGTTAAATGAGTAGTTGGAAACCCAATCTAGTGCATGGTTAGGAAGGGAGCCCATATCAGTTAATGAGCTCATAGAAAGTACTTGATCATGTTCTGCTAACTTGAGAGACTTTCTTGGCAAGTCTGGAAATGATGACAGGTAAAAATCATGTTCAATCACATGCCAAAAATGCATGAACTTGGACAATATTCGGATAAAAAATGACAGAGGTCGAGTCAAAAACAATGTGAAGGGAATGCAGTAGGGACAGGCAATGTCGAAAGCTGGGAGCACGGAAGTTCCAAGGTAGAAGACAAAAGTCAGCACTGTGATAATAGAGACAACCCAACATATTGGGCTTGACAATTGGAAGACATAGAGAGCAAGTCCAGAGAGGAAAATGGCAACTGAGCAATGTAGAATAATTGGAAGACCTTCAATGATGTCATCCAGCCTCCATTTCTTAAGTCCTTGAAAGCGGAAATGACAAATTAGAGCACAAGTTTTGGCACCACCAGGTACAATCGCAATATAGGCCTGTTCATTTGCATCAAACTATGAGCATGGAGCAAAAATTGAGGTACAAACTTGAATCCACTGCTGAGCCAAGACAGTCAAAAGGGCAGTCGATAGCGAAAGACTAAGACTGGTGAAAAATAGTCCATTAACACAAATATCAATTGAAGTGTAGGTTTGGCTTCCAGGAACCAGAGTTGATGTGGGAATAGCACTTATAGCAGTTTGATTTCCAGCAGCCCTCAATAATTGGTTGTTTTCATAGAAGAGGGAAGCTATGATCTGCTCATTGTCTGGCTGAAGTGACTGAGATGTTTGAGCAACAAATGTTGTGACCACTGCTGAGAAGAGGGCAGCGTGGTTAGGAATTAGGAGGAGATACTTTTTGTGTATTGCGACAACTCACAGAAACAATGAGATTATTCATTATATTTTGAAATCTTTCAATCATGTCTGCATCGTACTGCTCTGCTTCGTCGAGATAGATCTTCCAAACGCGCGCATTCTCCTTTGCTTCTTTTCCTGGTTTGTCGGGGCCGTATATCTTTGTATAATCGTAATTGCGGCCACCCGGGACAGTGCCAAAGGTTGTAAAGCGGGATGTATGCAAGAGGTTTGGCATTTGTGAGGGTAAGCAAAGTAATGTGCTGGCGTGCTTCACAGCAGTCCATTATGAAAACAGTACAGGAACGGGTAGACCCGACATCAGGTCCGTGGTGACCGCAACACTAAGGAAGGAATCCCCCAAAACGTCGACGATATAAGTATGTAGGGGAAACAGAGGTATTGAGTGTAGGCGAGCTCTGATCAACCTGATCCCGCAGCCGACAGTTTAGGTTGGCGCAAGCTCGATGCGTTCATCAATGCAAGGAAGCTTAGTATATATATACTTCTTCAATGGTCAAAATTGAATAGGTGATCGGTCGACCAGCACCCGATCTTCCGTAAGCCCGGTTGTATAAGTATCAACCAGAACACCATCCAAATGGATTCATGACCTTGAACCCAGACCACTCACAGATTCTCTATATTCCCACTACTTCCCCTCCAACACCCTCTCCATCGCCTCCACAGCCCACGACGTCTGCTCAGACCCTCGCTGCAAACCCTCTCCAGCCGCTAACACCAAGTTCACGACGAGTATTTATAACCTCTATCATCGGCGCCTGTACGCCGGATGAGCTGCTTTACATCTCGGAAACAATCTCTCCACTTCTCAAACGCGACTTGATCTCTACTCTGCCACCTGAGATTGGGCTATGTATTCTAAGTTTTGTGGAGAGCCCCCTCATGCTCGTTAGAGTGAGCGCTGTCAGCAAAAAATGGCGTGCGATGGCGCTTAGTGAGGAATTATGGAGGGGGATGTGCTTGAGGTGGGATTTTGATGTGCGCGTCATGGGTTGTGATGTAGGATCCGGCAGAGGAAAAGGAAAAGGAAAGGAAGTTGACGACGAACAATTGGAAGAAATGGAATCTTTCGCAGAATTTCCTATAGATCCTGCGTTCGAGTGGCTTATGGAAAGAAAACGAAAGGCGCGCCAATCGGAACCTAGTCATCCAAAATACATTTCGTACCGCGTTCATTTCAGAAACTCTTACCAGAAACGTGCGTATTCATTCTTTCTTTTCTGCACACCTAACATAACACTCTTTACCCAGTCGTCCACTGGAAAACAGGCGGCCGCCTCCTCCGCACGCACCGTCTCCCCATGCTCTCTTCTCCTCCGCTCCCTCCATCCTATCCCTTTCCATTACCACGCAACCAACCTTCCTCTACTGCTCACAATCAGTCGTGTATCCCCCCACCTCTCCTCACCGACCCCCCTCCTCAACTCCAGCCCGATTCGGGCGTCGTAACCTGCATTGCGCTAGATGCTTCGTGGATTGTTGTTGGGCTCGCGAGTTCGAGGATACATATATTTAGTGCGAAGACAGGCGTGCTGGCAAGGACACTGGTGGGGCATGAGAGTGGAGTGTGGGGACTTTGTTTGGTTAGTGCTTCCGGGCGACAGAAGGAGGAAGCAGGGAACAGGAGAACGATGAGGAAGAAGAGAACGCAGGTGCAGGATGACGATGATTCTCGCGTGAACACGGAGTTGTGGCATTCCCTACCACCGGCGCTTAAGCATGCTGTAGGACTTGATCCCCAATGCGAGGACAATTCGGATCATAACGACGACGGGACTGCGTATCAAAACTCTGACACCGATACCGTGGATGGCGACATCGGCATGGATACAAAGGAGCATTTTCAAGGTAGACGTCTTCTTGTGCCTCTAGCCTTTCTGCTGTATCGATCCTTATTACCACTCGCGGTCACTTCTTACAGGTCAAATACACCCTCCGCAGACACGACAGATTGACGCAAGCGCGAAAACAAGCACACGGAGAGAAAGATACGTTCCGGAGCGCCAGAGTAACCCGTGTTTCTCGTCGGAGGGATGGGGTCAGCCGAACGCATTGGTTGTTAGTGGAGGGTGTGATAAAGTTGTCAGGGTGTGGGATGTAGAGTCTGGGTACGTCTTTGATCCCTCGGGTTTTTTTCCTATACAATTATTCTAGTTCAACATGGTGGTACACTCTTTCAAGTATATATTGATCATGCACATTTGCTTCCAAATCTCCTTGTCCTTCTACTTCTCCTCCATCGCAACTAACCTCCCGCCCTCCTAGACACCGTATCTACACGCTCTCTGGGCACACCTCCACGATTCGGTGCATGCGCACTCTACACAACTGCCCTCTCGCCATCACAGGCTCCCGCGACGGCACACTGCGGACATGGGACATACAGCGCGGGTACCCAGTCAGGGTACTCGAGGGACATAGTAGTAGTGTTAGGTGTTTGGATGTGAATGGGAGAAGGGCCGTTAGTGGGAGTTATGATACGACTTGTCGGGTTTGTTTTCTATTTTTCTTCCGGCATTCGTCGTACGTCATGCATCTTACTGACCGATTGGTAGGTGTGGGATTTAGACACGGGCGAGTGCTTGCGTGTGCTTGCGGGGCATTATCACCAGGTCTACTCCGTCGCGTTTGACGGTGTGCTCGTCGCAACCGGAGGACTCGACACGACGATCCGTATATGGGACCCTGAAACTGGGTCAGTGGTCTTCCTTCCTCTTTTCTTTCCTCCGCGCATCGCCTCCATTTATATTCCGTACTGAGACTTATATTTCGTCAAGTGTTTGTCAAGCCCTCCTTCAAGGCCACACAGCCCTCGTATGTCAGCTCCAACTCTCGCGTAAACACCAGCTCCTCGTGACGGGCGGGTCGGACGGGAGGGTCATCACGTTTTCCCTATCCTCTTTTGAAGCGTCTAGTAATACCAGGACAGTCTTGTTACCTCCACACTTTTCGAAAGAAGAGACCACGAATGGCGTCCCCCTTTCCTACTCACGACTACGACCACCTAATTCCCGAACTCAATCACGAACCCGAACTCGAACCCGAACCCAAATTGGAACCCGAAACCCCTACGAACCCCTCTACCGCCTCTCCGCGCACACGTCTTCCGTCACCTCACTGCAATTCGACGGGCGCTTCCTCGTGACGAGCGGCAACGATGGATGCGTACATGTGTGGGAGACGCGGACGGGGAAGTATGTGAGGAGGCTGGGGGACGAGGGCGAGGGGGTATGGAAAGTTGGGTTTGTGGGGTCTTCAGGTACGGGTATAAGAAGAGGGGGAGAGGAGGGTACGGGTGTGGGTAGGGAGGGAGAAGGAAAGTGGCCAGGCCAGGCGAAGGATGAGGACGAAGGCGAAGAGGTAGGGGATGTGTGTGTTATTGCGGGGAGGAGGGAGGGCAAGACTGTGTTGGATGTTTGGGGGTTTGGGGAACCTCTGAGTCCGGAGGTGTGAAGAGAGGTAATGTCTTGTATGTTCTTTTACTTCTTGTGTTAGACCAGGCTGTGATTTACTGAAGAATCCGATATGGGCTCGAACAACTTTGGTTGAGCAGAGGACCCGACGACTCGGTCATAAAGATGATGTAGCTGTGTCCTTTCATGAGGCCTAAATCGGGCTTCACCGTATTGCAGCTTGAGCCGGTTGGCCTCGGTGATTGAAGTCCGCAGAGCTTGCAAAGGCGGCCTTTGACATGCAAAACTTACTTTGAATTGTTCTGTACCATGCGCATGTCTGACAGCAGAGTCGTACAATGGGAGATCACATTTGTCAAGCTTCACAAACTTGTGAATTGGGTCTGAAGGAAAAGGGCTAGAGAAGCCTTAGTGTTTGACTTCCCATCCGAAATTTAAGGCCTGTTCTCGTCGTGAACTGTGGCAAGATCACGCCAACTTAGCAGGTCACTGTATGGTTGATATCACAGTCCTCGGGGCATCAAGATAGAATGCACGCTTCCGAATGCCAATGCAATCCATATTATCGGAGCCTTCTGCAAAAGGTTCATCCTTTCTCGTGTCTTCTGTAAGGAAGTAAGCGTGTAACAAAGCTGTGATCGCAAGATGGTCAAGTAGAGATATCGGTTCACAAAGATTACCTAGACACCATCCTTTCGGATTCCATACACCGTACGCGTCGAAGCTTCGAGACGAATCTTTAAATTTTGATATATTATGCGCTTATGTCAGAATCTCTCACAGTTGCCAATTTTGCACCAATTGTGCCCTGACGGTTTTCCTGAGGGTCATCGGCAAAATCTCCTCGTCTTTTCTAGAGAAAAATAGGAAACTATTCATCCAGTAATATACCCTTTGTTTGGCTTCATTCTTCCCGTTAACCTTCTCTGATGGGTAATAACAAGAAGAATAAAGCTCACAAGAAGGCGGCAAATAATGCACTGAATGGTGCAGCAAGGTGCGTAGCCTAATGAAAACAAGTTTAAGAGCAATGTGTCACAAGAAGTTCTCTAGCGCGACCGCTGATAAGGTTGAAGGATCAAGTTCTCCACCACCTCCAGCTTCTCCGACTCCAAATTCCACCTCGTCTTACGAGTCCACGCCAGATTCATCCGAAGATTCTATATCCCGTGCTGAAAAGGTGAAAGAACAGGGAAATACTTCTTTCAAAGCTGGAAAATATGGAGAAGCCATAGATTTGTATACCAAAGCTACCGGTGGGCAAGGGTCATTTTTACGTATCTAGCCAGATTCCTTACCTGAAAGTAGAACTCAACTCTACTGAACCGGCCTATCTCACAAATCGTGCGGCGTCATACATTGCACTCAAGAGATTCCGGCCTGCACTGGATGACTGTCAACAAGCCGCCGTTCTACAATCCGCCGCACCCTCGTCGAAGACCTTGCTTCGATTAGGACGCTGCCAATTAGCGCTGGGTTCCACAGCTGCTGCACTCTCCACGGTTAGGACGATATTGACACTTGAATCTCAAAATACTGCCGCAATACAGCTTCGGGATAAGGTACAGGTGCTAGAAGGACACCTACGCAACCTAGACGCCGCACGAAAGAAGAAGAATTGGAGTCTCGCGCGGCTTGCGTTGGATAAATGCTTCCAGGCTATTGAGGGAGAGGGTTCGGAGGTACCTACGGAGTGGCGAACGTGGCGGGTCGAGCTTGAACTGGCGAAAAGCAATTGGGAAGCCGCAAATACTGCCGCCAAGTATGTGCTCCTCCTAAATGATCGCAACAAAATAGTTCAACTTCTTTACCGCCAGCGATGCACTCCGGCTGAATCCTAACTCGCCCGATATTCTAGCTATCAGGGGTTTGGTTCTGTTCTTGAGCGGGAGACTGCCTCAGGCGACTCAACACGTGAATTCCGCACTTCGCCTCGACCCAGGTCATGAAGGCGCTCGAAGGCTACGAATACGTGTGAAAGACGTTGAACGGTTAAAGGACGAAGGAAACGTCGCCTTTAAGAGCAGCAAGTACGAGGATGCCATCACAAAATACAGCGAGGCGCTTGATGTGTGTAATCTCCCCGGTCTCATGCCAATAATCCTAACTCCAGCTCCTACTAATCTAGCTTATCGGTGAAAATGAGGAGGAGGGTAGAGGAGGTCAAATACGGGCTACCCTACTATCCAACCGTGCGACTACGCTTTTAAAGGTAATTGTTCATTGTCTCTAGCATCCACGCGACCCCTCACTTGGACCTCAGCTTGAGCGTCATGAAGAAGCACTCATAGACACTGACGCTTCCCTCGTGTTATCGCCCCATTCGTTTAAAGCGCTCCGCACTCGTGCGCGCTTGTACCTCCGTCTGGAGAAATATGATGCCTCCATCGCAGACTTCAAGTCGGCGATCGAGAACGTCGGTGGCGAAGGGACCGAGGCTGAAATCCGTGCTCTTTGTGCTGAGCTGAAGAAGGCTGAGGCAGCGCTGAAAAGAAGCAAGACGAAAGATTATTACAAGATTCTCGGCATTGCGCGGGACGCTAACGAGACTGAAATCAAGAAGGCTTACCGGAGAGAGAGTTTGAAACATCATCCTGATAAGGTCGGTCCTTACTATTTCGTCTTACAATGCTCATTGGCATTTTGCAGGGAGGTGACGAGGAGAAGTTCAAGCTGGTGTCGGAGGCCTATGCCGTACTTTCGGACCCTCGTAGGCGGGAACGATATGATCTTGGCGAGGACGAAGATGGGATGAACGATGGGATGGGCGGCATGAACAACATGTCACAGGCTGACTTGGCGAATATCTTCGCCCAGTTCAGTAGTGCAGGGTTCGGACCTGGATTTGGTGGTGGTCGCTCACGGGGTGGTCATACACATGAATTCTTCTTCTGAGACGCCTTAATTGAGTGGTTGGTATATATATCTTCATGCATGTATATCACTTGTCCTATCATAGATTGTTTTCAACTTCGCTTGTGCTGGAATCTGTTTAGGATCTTCATATTCAACCTAAATCCCATTGAATGTAATATCTGGCGACCCTTTAATTTCAGTTCAGTGTATTTCACAAATAGATACTTGGGAAATTCTTTTGACATTCCAAAAAGGGCTTGTATACCAGACTGACCACTCGGGCTAACTCATCCATCAGAATTAGCCACCCATGGTACTATATAGGGGTTCGACATGCAGGTCTCGTGTAGCTAGCGCAATCACTGCAGCAAGGAACTTATCGTCCAATAAGATTGGACGATCTGAGTGAGCCTGATGAGACCTATAAAAGGTCAAATCGGCTCGGTGGATCCCCCACCAGTTGCCCAGTGCGACGACCTCATATACACACTAATCACTCCAGAGCTTCGTATGGCAATGTGACAGGTAAATGAAATCATCTTACCCACCTCATTGTGCAGGCCGACTAGCTCAGTTGGTTAGAGCGTCGTGCTAATAACGCGAAGGTCTTGGGTTCGATCCCCACGTTGGCCATATGTGGTATTGTCACAGAAGATGTGTGTCATTTTTATTTAACTTTTACATAAAATTCAATTTTGACAGATCTTTCTTTTTCTGGCTTTGCTTCTACTCAAGAATTCCTATACTGCCTTTTCTCTGTGACCCTTAGACTTCCTTCCTCGAGTTGCTCCTACTCGTCACATCTTCCCTTGGACCGTTCAGACAACCTTGGCTGTACTTGGCGGCCCTCGCTTTGGAAAAATGGTGATGCGACGTTATCTACATACCGAGAACTTCCCCTCGCTGTCACGTGTTAACATCATTCAGGTCGTGTTTTGTTTCTGCTCGAGCAGTGCAGCTGCCAGTTGGCAATACGGTGACCCATGCAACGATTTGGGTAACGAAGTCGAGGTTCTTCAAGCTTCACCGCCGTGAAAGTTATGTTTCTCAATTTCACGGACGTGATGAGATCACAGAAGGTTGACTTTTCCCGTCTCTGATCCAGTTCGACGACGGTCTTGCAGTCAGGCTCTCTTCTCCATCATCACTATGCTAGTTACTATTGACAAGACAGCGACCCACTGACATTCAATATAATTCTGTCGTGGTGCACTGCATACGCCCACGATGTGACCAGAGACGACTCCTCATCAAGTCGGTTTCTTCTCGAGCAGTACAGCACAGCCGAAAACGCGGCGATCCATGCAACGATTTGAGTAACCGTTGAAGTTCTCCGGGCTTCAGCACGGGAAGACTTATGTTTCTTATTTGTTTAAGTGTGATATGGATCATAAGGAGAAAGTTGACGTTTTTCCACCTCTGATATATGTCTGTATTAGACGAAGGTTCTGTGGTCAGTCGTTCTTATCCATCATCGATGTCTGTTACCCTGACAAGGCAGTAACACGCTCACACCCAATATGATTTTGTTGTGATGCACTGCATTACTTATAGCATCCACGATGTAAGCAGAGACTCATCAGGTTTCTCCTTCCCTCTTTCCTTCGAGGCGATAGAATCACCTTTGCTTGCATCCATTCCCGGTCACATAGCAGCCCTAGAATTTTCTCCTTGAGTTGCTTTGAAGCCGCTATGCTCGCCACATCTACCTTCCTTTTTACCGTGCCTATTTTCATACAAGCAAACTTGACCGTACCTATCTCTCTCGGGAGCATCTTCGAAGGACTCGACACAACTATATCTACCGGCACTCCTACCTCTCTGTCGCATGACACAGTCAACGCCCAGTTCTTGCGTCCCGCGCAGTTTAGCCGCGTTGTGTACTGCTCGACTAGCGCAGTGACCAGCTGGCGGTGTGGTGATCCATGCAGCGATTTGGGTAACGACATTGAAGTGCTCCAGGCTGGAGGAGGTATGTTTGTTTTTTCTCATCCTTGTCTACTTGTGATGGGATCAGAGATTGATATTCTTCATTTTTGTCAGACAACGGGCTTATACCCCTGTGTGAGTATTTATCCTTTCCTGTATAGTGTGGGGAGACTGGGCGGTCGCTGACCGGTTGGGCGACTGCACTTTTGTAGACTTCATTGCGCATGATCCCCCGACGCAGTCCATTGTCGTGGCGCACCAGGGAACTGACCCGAATAACTTGTAAGTCGACCCGAGATGAACCTTCTTATAAAATATCACGACTGTCCCAGTCTCTCCGTGTTGAATGATGCAGAGATTCCTCTTGTATCTCTCAATACGTCTCGTTTCTCCAACATCAACGGTGATTAGCATCTTATTCAGCAGGAATACGAAATTCGCTGACTCCATTTAGATAATGTACAAGTCCACGATGGTTTCCAGCAGACCTTCGAGAGGACTGCGGACGGTATTCTCGCAGGCGTTCGGAACGGACTCGTGAGCAAGGGAGCCAGCAAAGTCTTGGTGACGGGACACTCACTAGGTCACTCTATCTCATGTCTTATCCATTTGTTGATCTCGACCCATTTTTTTGAATCCGAATTTCAGGTGCAGCAATAGCAATGATGGATGCCGTTATGTTACGCCAGAATCTCGACCCATCCGTTGATATCACGACGTCCGTATTTGGGCTCCCAAGGGGTGGAAACCCGGCTTGGGCCGACTTCATCGATACCACAGTGCGTGCCATCTCTCACTCTCTGACCTAACCTGTCGTTTCTTTCTGATGTCGAATCCAACAGCTCGGTACCACAATGGCTCACATGACTAACCAGAACGATCCCGTCCCGGTGCTTCCCTCTCAGTTCCTCGGCTACCAACACCCAAGCGGCGAGGTGCACATACGCGCTGTGGATGCCAATGGGAACGCTACAGACGTCGTTGCGTGTCCTGGACAGGAGAACGAGGTACGGGCGCATGTGATGTTTGTTTCCATCGATCTTCTGATATTGATCTTGTCTATGCTGAGAACTGCTCCGATGGTAACTCACTTTTGGACAGCAGTGTTCAGAACCATCTTGGTACGTTGCCGTGTACTTTCATATGCTCGCGTTGTACTCAGACATATTATTTTTGTCACGTAGGCCCATATTTGGAGAATGTGTCTTTTGGATCTGCGGCTTGCTCACTTTGATCTTTTGAGATTCTTGGTACAGACTAGACCCTGGGATCTGCTGTCATGGTCCTCTGGCAGAGATGATTTGTCGTTGGACTTGAGTATTAATTTCTCACTCCCATGTAGTTACTTCTTCCAATCAACTAATTTTGTCAAGGTCGCTAACCATGCAACGGTTTCTGAGAATTTCTTTTCTTCTCTTGACAGTTGTCGTGATAATTCTGAGTCATCACCGGTAAGTCGACCGCCACCCGAGCTCTAGAACTTTGATGCTCGATTCGAAGATAATCTGGCAGGTCTAACCCAGACCCAGACCGGATCATCGGTACATTGAGATGTGTATTTCTCATGTTTCGAAAAATATAGTTATGCCTTTCAGTAAGCGACTTTTGCCACGGGCCGACGGCAGTGACTAGGCTAGCAACCAGATCGATATCTCCATCACGTTGACATGCCGTGCTAACGTTTACTCAACAATGATACGCTCGGGCGGCTCTCGCGATGCTCTTCGTTATTGTGCACACAAGGCCACTCATTTATCGATGACAGAAAGGCACAGGCGGGCGTTTATCGGTCCTTCTCGAAGGTTTAACGATCTTTCCCGGTGGCTTCCTTCCGCATTTGACGGTTGAACTGGATCATCCCGCAATTTCGATATTTTGGGACGGTGCCGACATCAGGAACCTAGTACATTTGGTCTGTCTACGGCGGAAGCCCCCGTGGATTTCCTTGAGCTTGCCTGTTATAGATGCGAATGTGGACAATACACCCCGATCGGCAAAGCGTCATCTCCGGATGGTTGTATACTGCTATCGCCGGGCGGGGTGTGTGGGTGTATGGCAGTTTTTGAGCATATATAAGAGGTCGCGTTCCATCAAGCTTGCTTGGCAGTCAAACCCACTCGAAACTTCGAAACTTCTCCCTCGATATCAAATTGGTAATATGGCATTGGCGAGACAAGTTCAAGAGAAAGAACTTTTCAGATTAGACAGTGGGTTGGGAATGGTCGTGTTCTTTGTTTTTGGGCGATCTCTTCACATTGGTGCGCTGGGATCGGTTGCAAGTTCATTGTTGTATTGATTATTGTCCACCGACAGGCTCGTTAACATGCTCCTAAGCAGCGAGTTCGGAGTCAGAGAGCCTGAGAGCGTTGATATGGCTTGAGGACCTTGCCAATATGTAAGTGATTTTGTGTTGAAGTCTCTTGAGCAGTTGTTGAAAGACCTTCGGCAGTAATGATCCTTCATATCGTAGACAATTATATCTGCATGCATAGTGAGAATGACTGAAAAGTGAACCTTAGATTAATGCTGGACTGGTCTGGCCTATCTAATTTTATATACGTGATTTGGTGTGTCGGCCGACTAGCTCAGTTGGTTAGAGCGTCGTGCTAATAACGCGAAGGTCTTGGGTTCGATCCCCACGTTGGCCATTATTGTTTTATCACCTATAATTTTTGCTTTGCTCGAACTGAACCCACTTCGAAAAAGATGGAATGCAACCAATTGATTATTGGTCACGCTCAAGCAATGATCTTCTAGTGTATTCACTTGTTGAAATGTATTCGTGATGTATAGGAGCAAAATTCAGACAGATGCGTGAAGGTCCGTGGATGGGAGGTATGGGAATTAATTAAGGGAAGCTGAGGTGCGACAGTGATTGATATGAGCAGACTTCAGATACGTAGGATGACGTGAAGGTATGGGAATCAAGGGATGCTGAGGGATGCCAGATCCTATATACATAATTAGGGAAGGGGAATAAGTTATGTATGCCTTGACATAAATATGCGCAGGAGGAATATAATGATAGAGGTGCATGCTGAATCCATAACGCAGACGTCGGCGTCAATCAATTTTCTTTCATCTCTTCATCGATCGTGAGGTCATTGCTCAATGAGAACCCACGCTGGTGACCCTTGACGGTGCTGGACTGGTCAGGCATGGCGCGGACAGCGAACGGAGCACGCGTCTCGACGGGATTTGATGTGAGCAATGAGGATTTTGGGAACACGTTATGTGGCCCATTGAACCAGGGCTGGGCGGGAGAAAGGAAGAGGGCGGGAACGGCGGGAAGCGGCACCGTTGGCGGCGGGGCGGGCGCCGGGACCGGGACGAGACGCCGGACGTTGCGGCGGGGACTGCAGAGAGGACAATTTATTTTTAGAATTGACAAAAAAAAGCCAAAGACGCACCGGAGAGCCGCGCCGACGCTCCCACTGCGCATCCGACCGACGAGTGAGGTGCTCTGGGACGCGATGTTGTTTGTACCGGTTGCACTGAGGCTGCCACTGCGGCTGCGAGAGCGCGAGGGGCTGGCGAGGTGCATCTGCAACTGGAGGGCGGCGCTAGCGTTGCGCTGAGGTGAGCGGATGGCATTCATGGGGGACGTCGCTATGGTCAGGCTAGAACGGCGCTTGCGAAGGCGGTGTTGGGTAGCGGAGACAACGCGAGAGATGTTGTCGGGGGTCGGCGTGCTTTCGCGGTCGGTGTCGGGCTCAATCTCGCTGTCGGACAAAGAAGGGGAACAGGACAATCCGGAAGAGGACGTGTCGTGGCGGGATGCAAGGAAGCCAGAAGAGAAGAAAGCAGAGTACGTTGTCATCGTCAATATACACAGAGGAGAAGAAAAAAAGATAATAAAGAGATTCAACCAGCCTGCAGAGTTCTTGGCCACTTTACACACAAGTTTATCTAAGTACATTAATGAACATTACATAAGAATTTGATTGATGCAAAAAAAAAGAAATCTATGGCCAACGTGGGGATCGAACCCAAGACCTTCGCGTTATTAGCACGACGCTCTAACCAACTGAGCTAGTCGGCCATTCCTTGTACCATCAGAAACCTGGAACGGCGGTTACTATATTGATATCTACCAGCTAATGGTTGCATCTGTAATGATACACCACTTGCCGAAGAAGTTTCACTACATAAATACTCGACTACGATGTGAACGACCACAAGATTCGTATTCGGAGGACCGTGTGTGCACTGAGCGGAGGTCTTCCCCGAAATGCTTGGTGTAACACGGTCATTACCCTTTTAGACTAACGCAATTCGCATCAAATGATCCAAACATTACTGGGAAGGGCCGAGTTGGTCGTTACCAATGTGAAAGACTTCAATCTTTCTGACCCTTCCATCATCGTCAGTCTGTCATACATTGGTCAACCGCAATCCTTCATCAAGAGGATGGACATACCGCCAACCCCAAAAGCCTCTCCTCATCCATGAGCACCCCACCAAAGTTAACACCCACTTCCAAATTCCGCACAATACTCACGTATGGCAGGGCACTCTCCACATAGTCATCAAACACATTACTTTCCATAAAACTCGAGCCCATATGCACATTACAGCGGCCATCGACATCGGAGCCCTTATGCCCATTGTACCTCCGAACGGCAAGTGCCCTCTTAACCGCGAAAGGGTTAAAGTCCAGAAGCATAACAACAGGCGCTGAGCCCTCCTCGAGCGCGTCGGGTGCGATGCTCAACACACACCGCTGTCCAGTAGACGTCGTGATCCACCACGGCACAACCGCCGCATCGATCCACCTCGTTACAGGCGGACCCCATTGCTCCCATTTCACCGTCTCTCCGTGGACCCCGCCCCGCTCCTCGCACACGCGGAGCAGCGTCGAGCGGTGCACGAACATCGAAAAGTCGCCCCAGTCTCCCCATTCACGCGCGTCGTCGTTGTTCCGGATGTGCAGCTTGAAAACGGCGATCGCGTCTTCGGGCGTGGGATGGAACGGGCGTGTGGAGTGGGGGAGGCCGGTGGGTGAGGGGTTGGGTTCGGAACGACCGTAGATGACGCGGATGGAGTAACCTATGCTTAAAGATGGGAGAGCGAGGTGGAGAGAGGGTCCTGGTGGGTTCCGGTTGGAGGGCGAGATGATGAAGAGGTCGAGGGTGCCTGTCAATGCGTTTGGGAGGAGGATGTGTGTGTGGGAGAGGAAGATGATGCTGCAGTATGTTCCTAAGGTGACGGGATAGTCCTTGAAGATCGTGGTACGTAAGTATGGGAAATAAGCCGGAAGGAACGTACCAGCACGACTGCCCCTGTCTTCCACTCGAATACACAGAACCGCGCTGCAGCCTCGGACTGACCGGGGGTGGTGACAAGCGCTAGGTACTCTCCAACGATTTCGATTCCGATAGATGATGCGGTGGGCCGGAACGCGTTTCGTACGAAAAGCACGGGGCTCCGCGCAAGCGGGTGAGGCCTTCCCGTTGAGAATTCTACGAGCCGGACCTCCACCTTGAGCAAGTGAGTATTGGTGTATGTCGGTATGCTATATGGGTGTCATTGTCAGCTGGTAATCAAGTAAGGAAAAAAGGAAACGCACGTAGTGACTATAGCAATAAGATCATGCTCGTAGATAGATAGCCCCACATCGACGATGGCCAGCGAAGGGTCCAGGTCTATTCTCGACCACACCATGGAGTCGTCGGCGCTAGATGGAAGCCTGCAGTAATGCAAGACCTTCTGGTTCAAGTCGCCCATCAAGTAAATTCCACCCGTCAAGTCGTAGATCCCAAAGGGCTCGTGCAGGATAGGAAGAGTCCTGCGAAAGTCTACTTGAAAGCCGTGCCAACCGTCCTCGAGCCGCCTGAGCATGTGTACACGGTCACCGAGGCCCAGCTTACGGTGAGAATTGCCTGTGACTCCCGCGATTTGAGATGCGAAACGAAACTCAAGATGTCGTGAAGTTATCAGGCAGGTCCTCAAAAAGACGTTGACGGAGCTGACGGCGAGCGCATCCGCAAAGTCGAGATTTGACAGGATATGAATGATGAGCTCTGCAGGCAAGTCGAGCAATTGCGCTGTGCGCCTATGAGTGATTTCCATGATCCACTGAGAAAGGGTGGTTTTGGGATGGTTGTACGAGTCCAATCATTGTAGGGTTTGTGTGGATACCTACATATATATAGTAATGAATGCACACATTATGCCACTTCTGATTATATCAAAGACAACGATATTATCAATTGCAAGGACTGATTCGAGAAATTGCTTTATGCGCCGCTGAGGATAGTAGAACGTCATTGTTTACTTTAAGTGAGGAACTACAGTGAGTGATGGTGCCAATGATGATGCATCATAGCAGCTTGAACGAATATGATCTCCGGCCGTCAAGTCTTTTCGGGAAATTTGCGTTATGATAGGAGACACCGGCACCAAAGTAAATCCTGGTACCTGAATCACAATCAAGTCGAAAAGATCTCAAGACTTCAACTTGATCAAGCCAGCCATGATATCAAAGCTGTTTCCATCTGGCTGAAGATCAATGAATCCGCCAAATCCAGAGGACCATCCCATTCGTTCAGGCATAGTACGCAGAAGCCCATGATCCGGAGTGATCCCTACGATACGGACTTGTTGTGGTGGAGTTACCGTAGTAAGCGTCACTAATTGATCACTGAAAATATTGTTGGTTAGCCGTAATTATTACCTTGATGGATTGCAAGAAACGAACGAGTGAAGCCACCGCTCAAGATATAGATCCATGAACGAGTCAAAAGATCCACGCTCCTCCACAAATGTCTCCCACATCTTTTCAAAACGTGCAAAAATGTTTGATGCTGTCTTTTCCAAAGTTAAAGACTGGCGATCATCAAGAGAAAGGAGCTGCGTCAAGGAGAAGATCGGTGCAGCGTTTGAGACATTGAGACCACAACCTAGGAGCTACACATCAGCAAGCGCTTCGTATAGTAAATGGAATCAATACCAATCACGATGTCTACGTTGCCCCCAGAGAAACTCGTATTCACCAAGATCCCACCAATCTTCTTTCGCTCACCATCGACGAAAGCATAGATATCGTTTGGCCACTTGAGGCGAACATTGTTTCCCGTCTTTCCTAGCACACTTGCATCACGACAAGCCTCGACAACAGCAAGAGCAAAAAGATATTGAACAAAGACTAACTTGCTTGCGGGGAATGTCGCAGTGGAAAGTCGAAGCAAGACAGAGAACTGAAGGCAGCCTGACGGGGAGAGCCATATATTCGATCCGCGGCCCCTGCCAGCAAGCTGGTACGACGCCAGCGAGACGAGGGGGGAGGGAAGGCGAGATAGGAAATGAGGATTTCTATACTTGATTAGCCTAGCCTTCGGGAACGAAGAGACTATTGGCTTACTTGTCCAGCATAGTCTGTGTACTCGTGACTACCTCCCCATAAAGCAGCGCTTCGCCGATGCCCCACGTATCTGGTGTATTGCGACAGCCTAAAGCCTTTCTTGCACAAGATAGAGACTCGAAGTAAGAGCTTAAGTCAAATAAGGGAGTTTGGTCATGATCAGGAAGCGAAGTTGGGCACAGGATGATGTGTTTGGGCTGCCATTGCGAAGAGTCCTCCACAGCACTAGTCCTTTCGCGAGAATTCCCAAGTACAGCTCCGCTTTCAGCGATATGGTGGAAGTGAAATGTATCATTGTCATCCTTAAAAACGCTTATTTGCGATCCTGGTGACGGTGCTGCAATAAGATTCGTAATCGTAGGCACAATAGTGGGCTTCCCCGGAGTCGAGACAAAAAATTGGGGAAGTGGTCTCAGCACAGGTGACTCGTCAACCGATGGAAGACGCAAAGATAGAGCAAGTAATGTCGTCTTGAGAAGATCAAAGCGACCTTTTTCCCCTTCAGTAATTGCTTGAGCGGTGGACACGCTTGATGATGCCGTGGAGTCTTTTGCCAGTGGAACCTCAATGTTCGAGACCCATACAGCTATCCTTCCCTTCCCTATGTCCTTCTTTAAGCCCGCTATCGAATCACCTTTAGAGAACCTAGCCAGAATCCTGGGGCCTTTCTCGTCGAATCCGGTCAATCCACCCGGCCCACGACCATAGATTCCCTCGATGATATCTCCACTGGAAGCTCGAAGAGCATGCGATTGTTGGGTAATTTCAACGCTTCGACTATGGGTCAAGTATGTATAAGTTCCCGTTGGTAGATCAAAGAATCCTAGCATAATATCCCTGGATATACTCGCTGCACCAGATAATTCTCGTGACGAGCATGTCGCTCCTGTTCCAAAACCTAATAGGGAACCACCTGTCTCCACGAAGTCTCTAATGAGAGCAGATGAGGTCGGCTGGAGCGTTCCATGACATTGTGGAAGGACAAGAAGAGCACATGTACTTCTCCAGGGCTGAGAATTTAATGTTTGCTCAGTGATTGTTTGAATCGAGTATTGTGGAAGGAGAATAGATCGTAGAGTAGTTAAACAGTGCGCCGCTGATTTCTGGAGGGCCTCTGGGCCCACGTAGATGAGGACGTCCATGATCAAAAAGTTCTGTTGAATATGCTTAGATTAGATGGTGATAATTACGGATATCGGAATATGGTCGTCATAAATATACCATCACGATGTTAAACACAAAGAAGTATTGAAGAAGTCTGTTTATTCTTGAAATTTGTGGAGTGTACTCATTGCTTGCAAATGTGTTGGCTGATATAGTTCCAAAATAGCAATTTCTCTCACTTGTCCCGAAGTTCTCATGGATGCGAACTTGTACTGAGCTTTCATTTGACCTTGAACCGTGTCATGACATCGTCGCTGGTTTCTACTGTACTCTCATTATGCATTGCCCTTCTTGTATATCTGGTATTGAAGTGGACTGCACTTCGCAAGGCAATGCCCCCTGGTCCTATGGGTATACCTCTTCTTGGAAACAGGCACCAGCTTCCCGCAGTGAAGCCCTGGCGGAAGTTTGCAGAGTGGAACAAGCAATATGGTATGTCTTGAACTTGTAGGTAGGTCTATAAAGAAACCATGTTTACTTTGTCGACAGGACCCGTAGTTTCCATCTTTCTCGGTTCAACCCCAGTGATAAGTGAGTTGTCCTATGTCAATGTCTCCCTGACTCACATTTCACCGTCTTGAAGTACTTGGCACTGCTCAAGCCGCATGGGATCTGTTGGAGAAACGTTCGGAGTTTTACTCCAGCCGCCCTCGCTTCATTGTTGCGTAGGTACCTCGACTTTGGGCTCAGTTCCCAGAAAATAACACATTTCTAGAGGGGAGATTCTCTCGGACAATAAACGAGGACTTATGCTCCCCAACAACGAGTTCTGGCGAAAGTGGAGGAAGGTCGATAATCTCAGTGCTTCACCCTTTATTATCTGAGATAATTTCCCAGGTTCTTCACACTGGTTTTCACGCCAGAAAGGCAGACACCTACAGAGACATACAATCTTTAGAGTCAAAAATTATGCTATATCAAATCTTGACCGATCCAGGACATTATGAGCAGCATTTGCAACGGTATCAAAATCCCTGTTTCTTCGGACATCTACTAAAGAGGATAAAAGGTTTGCTGCTAGCGTCGTTTCTTCTGTTACGTATGGCCGTAGGGTTGACAGCGTTGAGGAGTGGGTCGTCAAAGAGAACATGATGGCTATGGATTGTCAGTAATGTCAGATTCATTGCTACTGTGATTTACTTACCTGATTTCAAGACCTAA
The DNA here is from genome assembly GCA_017657295.1 of Termitomyces sp. DKA64. Taxonomy (NCBI): domain Eukaryota; kingdom Fungi; phylum Basidiomycota; class Agaricomycetes; order Agaricales; family Lyophyllaceae; genus Termitomyces; species Termitomyces sp. DKA64. The sequence continues at coordinate 20,821 of JAGGAV010000066.1, read as the reverse complement.
CAAGGTAGGAATTGGTTGATTATTGTTACGTTTATGCCTTCTGTTCATCGACAATATCACAGTGTTAAGTTGAGCTTGCACTTGATATCCTTACCTTTCCATTGATCATTGGTCTAGTATACCAGGAAAGTATCTTGTTGAGTCCTGCCCCTGGCTCCTGAAATTACCTGTAAGGTCGAACGTTGGCATTCATCATACAACACCTTGATCAATTCACAGCGTTTCCTTCAATGGTTCCGTCGAAAACCCGAAGAACGTCGCCAACGTGACATCAAATTCTTAATGCATCTCCTCAATGACGTGAAAACAAGAATGCAAACTGGTACCGTTGATGACTGCCTGACCTCGCAGACAATAGAGAATCAAATTCAGAGTGGCTTGACCGATCTGGATGTAGCGTATACCGTATCGAGCCCTTTTGGAGCTGGGATTGAAACAGCAAGTTCTCAGCATTTCAGCTATTTGAAGCACTAAAGGAAGCCTTAGACTGCTGGAACATTAACAATCTTCATTCGTGAGGCTCAAATTTGTCTCTGGTATTATATTCTGACCTCATCGGCTTTCCGTAGTTGCAATGCTTCATTTCCCCTCTGTCATGAGGAAAGCCCAAGCTGAGCTCGATCATGCTGTTGGTTTGAATAGGATGCCCGAATTCGATGATAAAGATAATCTCCCGTACGTCAAGGCTGTCATAAACGAAACTCTTAGGTAATTCTTCATGTTGACGTATTGAGGTGAAGTCCGTTGCTAATCAGCTGCAGATGGCGGCCGATAGCTATCTTGGGTGGTACCCCACATGCCGTGGTAACTGACGATCTATATAACGGAATGTTTGCTAGTTCAACTGAGTCAACCTTTAAGTCATCCTAATCGTGTGCGCAGGTTCATTCCAAAGGGTTCCACAATATTCGCGAATTTTTCGTCAGTTTTCAGTTTCTTGGCGGCTATCACGAAGCGAACTAACTTCAATAGGGGAATAATGTTTGATCCAGGTATACTCAGCTCGAAGCCTGCTCTGAATACAGTCTATATTAATTCTGCAGTCATGTTTCCCTCTCCCGACTCATTCCGGCCCGAGCGCTTCTTGGAAACATCTAACCCTCGATTGAAGTCGTTTGAGCTTCCATTTGGATTCGGACGTAGGATCTGTCCCGGGATGCACTTAGCCATGAACTCGCTCCTGATCAATGTTTCCCGCATCCTCTGGGCCTTTGACATTCTTCCGACTATTGATAGCTTTGGCTGTGAGGTTATTCCAGGTATTTCCCGCAGATTGAACAGCAACGCGTCATCTGTACTGACTGAATTACTCTCATCCGAAGATCCATGGAACTTCACCGATGGATTCAATTCGAAACCCGTCAGCTTCAGTTGTAGATTTGTGCCTCGCTCCGCACAGACATCTGCATGTATCGATGATGAGTTCAGTAAGGTGATGAGTAAACTTGGAGTATAAATTGTATTCCAGATTTGTCTCTGCTTGGTCCTCTTATAGTTAAATGATCTCATGCCTCTTTCTACCTTGAGAATAGGACTTCCTTATCTCGTAGGGCAACATGAGCTGTGATTGGACTTTCCCTTTTCGAACTGCTTCCTCAGTGTATTTAAGTAGGCCAAACTCCCGCCAGCTCCAAGGATGACCTTCATCGAGTTGCTTCGAGACTCGCAATCGGCGAACATAATGCCTACAACATCCTGGACTTCCCTTGTGGTCGCTGCTTATCTCGCATGTCTCCTTCACTTTGGTCTTAGGTGGCTGAACCTTCGAAGGTCCATGCCTCCGGGGCCACTAGGTATTCCTCTTATCGGCAACATGCATCAAATGCCTACGGACAAGCCTTGGCTCAAGTTCATTGAGTGGAGTCGACAATATGGTTTGCTTTTGTTCACAATTATCGAGACGATCCTTGATTTTCCTCAGGTCCTGTGGTGTCTATCTTTCTTGGTTCAACACCTGTCATTGGTAAGAGAGAGACCAGCGATGCGAACATCTGATCATTATTTTCGTCGCGCAAGTCCTCGGGACCGCACAAGCTGCATGGGATCTTCTTGAAAAACGTTCAGAGTTTTATTCAAGCCGTCCGCGGTCCATTTTCATGTAAAACAGTACCTCAGCCCGAGATTCGAAGCTAATTCTGACTTCATTTAGGGGAGAACTCGTGTCTGGTGGTCAACGAGGCTTACTGCGAACCAATGATGACAAGTGGCGTCGGTGGCGAAAGGTAAAAAAGCTGTGATTCCACGTTTTGGCTATTGGACCGGATGCCTAACATGTTTTCAGATACTTCATTCTAGTTTTCACTATCGTACGGCGCAAACATACCGAGATCTGCAGTCACTGGAATCCAAGATATCCCTCTGCGAAATACTAGAAGCACCTCAGGACTATGTGCGCCATCTCCAGAGGTAAAGATTGCCGTTAGGGATATAACCATTGTGGCTTCACTGTCTTTCACAAGATTTGCTGCTAGCGTGATAACGACCATTACGTACGGGGTGCACGTTAAGAGTCTTGACGAGTGGATCGTGAAAGAGAACATCGACACTATAAACTGTAAGTTAATCAAGCCCATTTCCTTTGTCAAATTCGACTTCAATACAATTCACCATCCGAAGTCTTTGTCAAGTGAGTGTGTTCGGGCCTTCTTTGCTCGGAAAATATCAATCCTTCTTCAATGCATATAGATCAAAGTAAGCTATCAACTCGTTGTGACAGACTAGATGAGGCATTCCCGAGATTACTTAGCGTTCCAGGAAAGTTTCTAGTGGAAGGGATGCCTTGGCTACTTAAGCTACCGGTATGTGCAGCGTGCCAATTTCAAGGTGACAAAGATCTTACGAAGCTATTTTCAGCGGGGGCTCCAGTGGTTCCGCCGAGATGCAGAAGAACGACGTCAGCACGATGAGGCGCTGTATCTGAAGCTCCTTCACGACGCTAGAGCGAGAATGAAGAATGGGACAATGCCTGACTCGTTATCTACACGGGTGGCTCAAAGCCAAAAGCAAAATGATATGTCAGATATGGAAGTGGCATATACTCTTGCCAGCTCGTTTGGAGCGGGTTTCGAGACGGTATTTCATTTGTTTGCCCTGACAGCTAGGATAAGCTGCTCACAGTGCATTGAAGACATCCGCTAGTCTTGAAACTTTCATTCGTAAGCTTTCTTCCTAGTCGTTACCGCGGCGTCTGAGCAGTCATTTGCAGTAACTATGCTTCATTTCCCTGATGCGATGAGAAAGGCTCAAGCAGAAATTGATCGTGTAGTTGGCAACGATAGAATGCCCGATTATGGTGACGAGGAATTTTTACCTTATACTAATGCGCTCATCAAGGAAACAATGCGGCATGTCCATAGCTTTAGCGTTGGTCCTGGTGTGTTTAACATTTTGTAGTTGGCGGCCGGTCGCTGCGTTCGGAGCTGCACCCCATGCGGTAACTGTCGACGATGTATATCATGGAATGTGAATGCCATGACATACTGAAAACGATAAAACTGCTCATCAACTGCTTGTTCACCAGGTTCATACCCAAAGGAGCTACCGTGTATGCAAATATCTTGTACGTTTACTTTGAACTGCTCTTGAGATCTCTAGGTTGAATAACGTCCTCGCAGCGGGATAATGCATGATCCAGGTTGGGACTGTTCTCTCACCAACTGCTACTGAGCTAATGTCGCATTGAAAGAGATGTTCCCGTCGCCGGATGACTTCCGACCCGAGCGATTCCTGGAGATTCAGGACTCCCGTCTGCAGACCTTCGATCTTCCATTTGGGTTTGGTCGAAGAATCTGTCCAGGTATGCATCTTGCACGAAACTCGATCTTCATAAATATCGCTAGGATGTTATGGGCTTTCAATATACTACCCGCCCTGACTGAAGATGGCCGGCAAATTATTCCTGGCTAGTACAATGACCTCGTTGAGTACCCTGAACTTCCTGAGTTCTATAATTGACAGATCGTTGGAAATTTACAACTGGCATTAGTTCCAAACCGTTACCGTTCAAATGCAGATTTAGTCCAAGGAACGGAAAGATAGTGGAGTGCATTAAGGATGAAGCACGAGCCGCTAGGGAGAAACTGGAAAGTTGAGGGCAAAAGACGTTTCGCAATTTGGGGATAACATGATCATTATCCACTTATATGATTTGAAAAAATACTTCTAGTGAATGTAGTACAGTTTGCAATAGTGGTATATAAGCGAGCCGATGTACCTCATTCTGCCCCATTACCTCTTTTCAACAAAGTTAGCATCCACACCTGCAATCTGGCACCGACAACAGTGACATATGGGCAATAAAGCGCAGACAAGAATACAGATAATGCTGACCATTGACAATGCAATCTTAGTCTTCATCCTCAAAACGCAATATTTGTGCATCTTCATCCACTCTCAGATCCCTGTATCCGCCTCGTGAGCGGTAGAACACTCCTTCGGTACGGGATGCAATCCACTCCCAAGCAATACCTGCGATGCCGACGAGATACCATGGCACAGACGCCAGTGTATCAAAAATACCTGATTCATATCTGTATGACCTCGAACCGTCTCCTGGTAGACGAATAGTTCTGACACCTTCGGGTCAGCATAACCGAACGACCAAAAACAATTTTTAGACATACCCCCGAGCAAGACCGCTTCTTCGATAGTAGGAATAGCCAACTAGAGCGGTTACTCCAAAAGGAATCAATAGAATGAGTATCCAGAAAAATGGTCCATGAGCTTTGAAGCCAGGACAATCGTGGCGAGCACCACGATCAAGACGGGAACCCCCATCTCCTTTACAAGTAGAATATGGGATGAGACGGTAGGCTGTTCTCTCATACCAGTAGTCTTCACCACTCTTGCACGCTTCCACTTCATCATTGGGTAATGGAGTTGCACCAGGTAATAAAACACATTCATCAGCATCGTTTTTTACATAATTGAATTCACTTTAAGGCAAGTCAGGATTGGTTCATCCAACCGAATCACGAAAAACCGACATACCATTCAAAATCAGCCTTAGCACAAGGGCAAGTCTCCACAATATTCTCTTCAACTTTAGGCTGTTTCCCAACCACGCAGTTGACATTTCTGACACGGCGACGATATAGAGTCTATTGGGAGAGGTTAGTCATGGCTCAAATGCATGCAACAATGAGACTCACTCGGCGGCCAAACAAACAACGTTCTTCGCGTTCCTCGCTAGGGCTCCAGAGTTCAAAGTCGTCCTCTCCAGGTTTTTCAAGGTTCAAAACACCTATAGAGCATTATAAAGCGTCACTATAGCAGTGAAAGCTAGACTCACATTGCTTAGACGTCAACGCAGTGAAGTCAACATGAATTGCAACTGAGCCTGAACTTCTAGGGTAATTACCCATCAGGATGAACCTACGACTCGTATCCGATGTCATAGTGACGACAAATCTGATTCGGATCTTGTCTTTGCTGAATTTATACTCTCTCCAATTCAAACCCTGGTTTGTGCTGAAAAGCAGATGATCTGTAGGCTCTTCGTCATTAACTATGACCAAGATAGATCCAGAGTCGCCAAATTCCCAAAGGTGGGCGTCTTTGTGAATTTCTTCCCAAGTAAAGCCTCCGTCACGGCTGAGGAAAGTATCGCTATCCTGGTATGGAGCGAGTTCTTCGCCAACATTACCGACAGCCATGATGAGTCCAACCACGGAGGTGCTGCTGTAAGTCGCCCTGGGATCAAGTCGCTCGGTGTATCCATGCAGATGTAGAGCGCATCTCTGGCCAAATGAGATTATAAGTAAGAATAGACAACAACTCAAAACGAATCTCATACCGCCGTGTTGCATTCATAGGGTCGCCCTTGCGCATCGACTTTGGGGGGAGTCAGGGGTTTCCAAGTGCTTCCTAGTGTGTTGATCAGCGTCAAGATACCAAGAATATCTGGACACCAGTAAAACCAACCATCATTGTGCGTGATCCTAGTCTGGAGTTTCTTCTTCCTAGAAACCTTAGCTTCAGCCGCGTTCGAAACGACGTTGATGAGGGCGATGCCATCGAGACCAATCATCTTTTCGAAATCCACGAAACCCGCGTCGTTACGGTTGACATTCTCAATGGAAAGCCCAAAGTAGGTACCGTTGGAATTGGATTTGAGGATATTGCCATAGAACGGATCTTCGGACATTGTCATATGAAGGAACAAAGACTTTGTGCTTGACTCTAGAACTGTGTATGCCTGATACTGATCGGCACATGAATTAGTATAATGAACACTGAAGGCGTACATGTGTTTCCGGATGCATGCCTCGTGGGAACTGTCCAGTCGCAAAGTGGTATCCATCCAAGGAAACTTGCAATTCAAGCGAATGGCCACCAGGTTCCGCCTAAAAGTCATTCTCGATCAGTAAAGAAACGATAGAGCAGAAACAAAGGACTGACCGAAGCAACGACCAAAAACTCCGAAAACTTAGCGAATCCAGCAACCTGATCAAACATCTTCTTCTTGTCTGAGAAGTAATTATCCCCAACAACCAACTGCATCGGCTCAAGCTGCATCCCAACCTGGGATCCCTTCTTCTCGGGATACGACTCACATAATATCTCAGTCGGATCCGCATTCAGATCCTTATCCTTTGTGAATGCGCAGTTGCGCACGTACTTCTCTACGAGATACCAATTGCGGCCATTGTCGCGCGAGTAGGACGCCTTGGTGTGACAATTCTGTCGATCTGAAGAGCAGTCTTCATCGCCCGTCCAGATGAGGGTGTCCGTCTTCGGGTGAAATCTGAGGACTTGGACACCGAAAGAGTTAGGTGGGGTGGGCGCCTCTTGTTCGTACCAGGTGCGTCCCGTGTCTGTGGTATAGTAGAAGGATTTTGTCTCCGTGATGAGGTAGGCACGCTCGTTGGAGTACTTGTGGTGGTAAAAAGCGAGGAAACGTTTGTCTGGGAAAAGTTGTTTCCATGTGTAGCCTTCGTTGGAAGATTGCCACACTGCGCCGTCAACGGTTCGGAGGAGGAATGTCTAGATTCATAAGTGAGCTTCAGTATGGAGAATCGATATATTGAAAGCCTTACTGTCGAATCTTTGAAGTAGGCGTGCTGAGCGATAGAGCTTGGGAATTCGAACTAGAACACTATGAGTACAAGTCAGCGAAGCCAGAACGCATGCTCACAGTCTGATGAATGACATCTCCTTCTTTCGGTGAAGCTACCGCGACCCTCAGCACCCCGATTATAAACACAACCTGAAAACATCATACCTTGCGAACACTTCTTCTCAACCTTCTCGTCCTTCTTGATTCCATCCTTGCATGTGTTGCCAGGAATCTTCCGATATCCAGACGAGCCGATGTACGTTTCCTTGTTCGGATCTCCAGTACAAACACCCGCAGGTATAGGCTCAGGGCCAACTGGTACACATTCGTCTCCCGAGCGCACGAAGTTGTAGTCACTGGAACAAGCCAATCGTTGGTTGGGGTTTGGGGATATGCAAAATTTGAGTTAGTACTCACCACTCATAGTCCGCATCTGTACACTTGCAGTCCTCCTCATGCACTACAGGATCTTCGAATTTCTCCCCAACGTAGCAATCAGCATCAGGTTTTCTGCGTTTGTACCATTGCTACGAACCTGCGTTCAGAAAAAGGCTGCAAAGAGAAAAAGGAAATAAACCGAGACACACCTTGTGTCCCATCAAGCACTCTGTTTCTCTGTTCCGGGCGAACCACCTTTCAAAGTCACTCTCGATGCATTTTCTCAGGCGTGTCTTCGCAAAGTCCAAAAAGACGATGACAACGCGTCCGATGCCGTCCTTCTGGTCACGGCGCGCCACCGAGCCAAGGAGAAGGAACTTTTGCGAAGTAGAATCCGGAAGGGTCATCAACCCGCGAGCGAGGAGCTTCACGCCAATATCATATGTTTTCCTCCACAGCAAGATAAGGTCATCACCTACACAGCTGCATATAAACAAATTAGCTCACCAATTCTGTCCCAAATCCGTCGAATACTGAATCTTATCTGTCGCTTCCTCATCATTCACGATAACTAGTATACTCCCGGAATCACCAAACTCATACTTATGTGCCCCAGGCCGAACCATAGTCCAATCGATACCCGCATTGGTACTGAGGAACGTGTCGCTATCCTGATATGCGGAGAGAGTCTGGCTCACGGATCCGACTCCCATAACAAATCCCGGTGCTGGGGAGGAGAAGATGCGGCCGAAGTTGTGTGGGTTTGTAATGGAGTGGAGATGGAGCGAGCAGGATTCGCCATCACACGGGAATGGGCGGCCATCGCTGTCTTTGCTCGGGGCACGGATGGGTTGCCAGTTGCTACCTACAGTAGTGATGTAGATTCAGGGTGTGGATGATGAAGATAGTGGCGGAAGGCGACGAACCGTCATCGAATGTAATCACCGTTTTGAGCTGTTTGATAGATCCATGGACCTCGACGTCTTTCGCATTCGAGACGACATTGGCGAGTCCAATACCATCCACACCATATATTCGCTCATAATCAACGAATCCCCGCTCGTTCCTATTGGTATCCTTGAGACTCTCCACGAAGAACGTCCCATTCGAATTACTCATGAACAGTGTGCCGATTGACGCGCGATCATGGAGAACAACGTCTATAGCCAGCGAATACGAGGTAGACTCCACAACCGTGTACGCATTCTCGCGGAGCTGAGCTGAAGATGCATGTGGGAACTGTGCCTTTGCCCACGTCATGCCGTCGAGTGAGACGTACAGTACCATTTCGCCGGTATTGCCGGGGGACATGTCTCTCATCGCGACTAAAGCGTATTTGGATACGATGGCAAATGCGATGACGCCCCTGGCATTCTTCCCGATGCCCAAGTCCTCCACTTTAGTCTCTTTTTCGAAGAAGTCGGTACTGGAGAAGAGGCGGCTTGAGGAGAGCGAGTGTGACCCGGTGTCCGTGGACGTGTCGAAGGCGACGCAGAAGATGAGTTCCTTGGGTACATCGGTCTTGAATGCTTTACTGCTATGTGCGAATTGGCAATGAGAGATTTCGGACAAAAGTTTTTGGGGAATGTCGCCAAAATGTGATTTAGTATAATATGTCTGCGACGAAAAGTCACTTCTCCATTGACAGAATGAAATCTCAGCACATACTTCGTCATGACATACCGCACCCCAACCTTTTTTGTCGCAACTTGTGCCTTGATAGAGAATATAACCGTCCATGCCTGTTGAGGCATGGAAAGACAGGGGCTTTGGCACAAGCGCCGGGGGCAATGGAAGTTGGAATGACCTCCATGTCTTTCCTCGGTCGTCTGTGCGATAATGTTCCTTCCCATCCGTCAAAGCGAAAGCCTGAGCAAAATGATCGCTGTTCTCTGGCCTGACTTTCAATGTGATAGATGAACACTTACGTAGCGGTTATTAAACGGGTGCTCAATGACCATGCTTGCCTTCCCTTTCGGAATCCCGTCTGCCAAGCTCCACGTCTTTCCCTCATCCTGCGAAACATACACATTGCCGTCAATAGAATCATGATATATTGCAAACTGCAGCCAAAATCAATCTTGCATGACAGGCAAACATATAACTCCATGCCTACTTGTGTGTCGTCAAAAAAGAATAGATTGGCAGGTAGATTGTCAAAGGAGTTGATTGTATGTTCTGGTCTCTGGGCATCTGCTAATAGGAGACAAGAGAATAGAAAGTAGAATAGAAGAACAGGGGCTCTATGTCGCCCAAACATGGTCGTCGTGGGACACGCAGCACTGCCTAACGCGCGTCCAAATCTGAGGCACGGGCTGCACAGCCACGCTCGGACTCCCGCCCCTTAAGTAACACTAGTACTGTGTAGTCAAAATCGTCATAACCCATGGTCCGTCAAGGCCAAAAGTTATGGGTTATTGAAGAACATGTGTTAGTGGTGGTATTGGTAGGGTCACCATATAAGGCTTGAATTAAGTCAATATAGATGACATTATGCTGGATTTACGTATACAGTTGAAGCTGTCATAACCTATAGTTTGTAATAGCCCATAGGTTTTCAGCTCCAACAATTGTGGTTTGTAGGAATTTATGGGTTATCTCCCCATACCCCATAAGCCAATGTTTCACTTGGATTGGAGAAAAATTGTGCTATTTGGGTGTACAACTGAAGTTCAGATCAATACATGTGATAATACAGTAGATATTCTCATGATGCATAGCGACGGAACCGGCCCCATCACCAATGCATTTATGAGATTTATGCAAGACAAGCACATGTCACAATCTGTGACGTCGTGTGACTCCTGCCAAATGTGTGACATTGGATCTCAAAGAGTTCGAGGCTCTTGGTGGATCTAATGAGGTACATACTGTTAGAAGTATGAATCTATGATGCACAGTTAATCCTCAGTCACTGTATAATCGACTGTATTCGGTACCTATGATGCACAGTTAATCTAATCTAATCGTAAGTATTGTTTCTCGTTCGTATAGTTATGCACTCACCCTCAGTCACTGTATAATCGACTGAGGGTGTTCTACGCAATCTAGTGATATATATACATAATGTTCTTCCATTGTCTGAAGTTCATGTCCATTGTCGTTGGTGGCCAAGGTCACCGAACAAAGGATGCTGGCCACCGATTAATGCCACTCACGGTGTATTGCTCCTGTCGAACTTCACCGGACTTTAACACATACTACTTAAGGTATCTCTCTCAATAGGTTTGTTTACTCTCTCCCATTTCTTTCCTATGGAGCTGTGCCCTGAACTTCCACAATTGTCTTGGAAGCTCAAGGGGTAAATCTGAGTCTCCAAACTTGACACATAACCTTTTGAGGTTTTTGCGGAGCATAATGACCTCTCCACATGAAACACCACTGTTGGGATCATTGTCTTCCTCGTCTTCGTCGATTTCAATTCCATCAATGGTACCTGATTTCTCGGCCATCTCCCGCTGCCTTGAGATGATCTCCCCCTCCAAGTCTCCACCATCAAATGTGCACAATAAGCTTGAATCTGGATCCTCATGCTCTTTGATAGGATCAATCAACTCCTCCAGGTTTGATGGCTCCCCAAAGATCCTCTTTCTCTGAATAAGCTTATTGACAGAGTCCATCAAAGCCTCTTCAGCAGCTTTGATCTGGCTGGCAGGAGTAGAGAGCATCAGGAAGGAAGTTTAATAGTCAGTTTTGGGAGGTTGCTAGCCTCAGAAAGTTATTGGACAATATCTCGTGCCTTCACCACATCCCCCTCACCCTTCATCACGGCCTTACTGGCTGCCAGTCATTGTCATTATATTTGTATCTGAGATGCTTGCAAAGTCGGTCTTCAGCCATGGAAGGACATCTCAGATATGGCAAACTCTTGGAGAATATTCCAGGCACCTGGATCTGAACAGATGGATAGTACTGTTGTGTTTCTCTGCCTACATTACTGTATTGTCAGTCAAATACAGAAGATTGAATTGGATTTGGTCTTATTCAGGTTGGATCTCGGGGTGATTCCAACAGTGTTAGATGGTTTCACTGTCAAATGTATTCCATGCTTCTGCTGCCATAAGATTGCTTCAAGTAGATCCAATCTATAGATGTCCCTTTTACCAGCCTCATCCAAGTCAAGGGCACATACACAGAATGCATGCCAGTAGTGTGCCTTAACACATCAAATGATTCCTGCATCAAGTGGCTGAACAAAGGATGACAAATTGGGCTCAAAATATTCAATAATGAATTGGTTTTCATTGCACATTTTGACATCTAACTTCTTTATCCACCTGAGTCTATCTTTGACACTTTCAATGATGACAACTTGAATCCAACTCACTCTTCAAATAAGTCTGCTGTCATCCAAGCTTTCTTATTGCTTTGACAATAAAAGCCTCAGAGTCTGATTATTGAAACATCTAGACTTTGTAGCCTTGCCAATGAACATGGCTGGCATCTTCTCACTTCCATCAGCATTGCATACAAATGCAATTGTAATCCTAAATTTCTTTTTGTCACTGTTTTGTAGTAAGGCCTTGGTCAGGTGGTGCACTGTTGAGATAATCAAGACAAAATCAGTAATGAATCAGAATATGAAATTCACAAAGGAAAGATCACAGTCATCTGAATGCCATCAATTGCATGGTGCATATGCTGGCCAAAAATATTCTGAACTTGTTTCTGCTCTCTCTCAGCTGCCTCTGAATTGTCTGAACCTGCCTTTCCATGCTTACAGTGTTCCTTGATGCAATAAGCCATGCAGAACAACTTATCCACCATCAGGGAGATGCTCTTCCTCAGGAACACCAAGCTCCCTTTTGAAACTTTTGCTTCCATATGTTTGATCTATAAGAATAAAGCACACTTTACATTTGATTATGTTACAATGTAGGGTTGCTTTGAGGATAGTGTATTTGGATGATTTTGGATATGAGCTTTATATCTCCTGCATTCCTTGAGTTTTTTGGATAGAGTAGACCATGAGAACATCAAGGCACCCTCCTTCTTTGATTGAAAGTGTTCACAGATCTGCCTTTGAAACATGTTAGGATGCTTATCCACAAGGACAAAAACTGTCAGCCAGTTATGAAGAGTCAAGTTGTCATGCTTTGTGCTTTGAGCAGGCCTTGCAGAGGTTTTTGGTACATCTTTAGCTTTAGAGGTTTTTTGCCTCTTCATAAGGCTTTCAATGAGGTGAGGATGGCACAGCAGAAATTGTGATTGAAATGTCAAATTCACACATCTAACTATGAAACTGACATTTCTTGGTTGCCTGTATGTTGTCCTCAAGTACAAATCTGTTCTAATAACCGGACCACTGGATGAGTATGGTTGGAGACCATCTCATATTGCATATTTGGGTTGCTGACCCTATGCATTATGCATTTTTTGAGTCATTTGAGTGAGTCCCATGGTGGTTCCATGAAAATCCTATGCATTATGAGAATATCTACTGTACATGAATTTATGTATCATTTCAAGATGACAGGAAAATCTTCAGTGAATATTGAGAATTTCATTGCAACATATTACAAAATGACTCAGACAATCTTCAAAATACTCAACAGAGAGTCTTCCAGATTCTCTTTTAAACCCCACATCTAACCCATACTACCCCAGCCACAATTTCATCTCTATAGATATCTACTTGAGTTGACAAAGGTTGCACAAACAAAATTCCATACAAAGCAAACATAATGCATACATCAGTGGAAGAAAACAATAATAAGATAACACGTGCTCAGGAAGAGCTAGAATTCCAAAGATTAATGAGCAACATCTAGTGGCGAAGCAGCACGGAATCCCCTAGTAAAAGGCGAGGGGATTGTCTGTTTGACGCTTCGCCTGTTGCTGTTAGAAGCAAGCGACGCCCCGATAGACCTCTATGAAGTTTTGCTTTTTGTTCAGCCCACGGGGTACTCACGTGATTACATTAATCGACTCTCCGTCGTTGCCAACCTCCAGGCTTCGCGGGCGCCCTCGAATTTTGCCTTATGATAGCTCTGTTCATTCCCTGCCGCCATCCAACAAGCAGTTGCGGATAAGAAGTATTTCTCTTTTTTTGCACGTGGGGCGATTTAGAATATCGGGATTCGGCACACCAGCGTGAACTCCGTGAACTCTAACTTCCTCCACGTACCCAGTGTCTATTCAGACGTTCACATACGGATGAGCATGAACGATTTCTCGTTGCCACTCGAGAGCAGGGAAAAGCTTATCAAAGCTGCTCTTGAAGGTATGCAGACTTGGGATCACTCGTCGTGGGTTTCTTCCAGCATTCATATCTCTCGACTCCAGCGAAGAAATTCGCATACAATCCGTACTCGCAGTTTCGTGTTGGTGCTGCACTTCTAGCCGCAGATGGTACTATCATCAAAGGCGCCAACATTGAGAATGCGTCTTATGGTACGTGGATCGTATTCCTGCCCATCCACTGACCTTCATCTCCTTGTCGTTATATAGGTGGGACGATCTGTGCTGAGCGTACTGCTATCGTAAAAGCTGTCGTAAGTTCACTTCGACGATGGTTGACCCTTATTGCATGATGTATTTCCAGAGCGAAGGCACGCGATCTTTCATTGCCATCGCGGTCGTCTCGTACGTTGACTAGTTTATCAAAATCATGTGTGCACTCCATATCCATCACTCCAGTGATGTCGCTTCCCCTATCTCTCCCTGCGGAATCTGCCGTCAAGTTCTACGCGAATTCTGCGCGCTCGAGATGCCAGTCCTTCTCGTGCCAGGCGACTACCCACAGCCGGTGAATGAGAGAGGAGCCATGAAGCCGGGATATTCTCAGGGCGGGGTGCGCGATACGACGCTTGGGGAGCTGCTTCCAGATAGCTTCGGACCGGAGGATTTGCAGCTGCCGCGAACAAAGTCGTAAGAGGTCGTAAGGTTTCTCGTCGCCAGTTCTTTTTAGTTTCTTGTAGTATTTCTGGAGACGAGAATGTGATGTATGCTGACCCTTGTTGGGATTATCAGTATGGGCCGTCATATGATCACTTCGAGCTTCCTCTCATTAGCCCATCGTTGCTGCTATTCCTTGTGACTTTCAATTCAGCGTATATCGCCTTTGCATGGGACTATGGCCCTGAATCGTGAGGTGTTTCGGCGAATCTACTCAGGACCGGCGATCCATACTTCGGGTTTTCTCTTCGTCTAATTTCAGTGGCGTATGGAGCGGAACAAGCGTCTTCGGCTGCTACACCATAGAATTCAGGAATGGTGATTTAGAACCGGAGGGTTCAAGCGAGCCAAAATAGTCAAACGAGCAAAAGATGTTTTCCAAAATTTCTCGAGCAGGGCATGTACGGTGTGCCAATGCAATGGAAATCATCGAAATGTGCTCATTAAACAAGCGGATAGAGACCTGGTATCGTCATAATCCTTGGGCTTGGATTCCAGACGCAAGGCCCGGGCAGTTGAAATGACAACAGCGAGAATGGAAAAATCAGACACCCATACTTACCGGAAGAGATCATCAGGGCCTCAACTGACAAGTACTTACGTCAGAGCTAATGCGGAACACTTCGGTCCGGGATTTCTGTCTTTCTCCTTCAACCGCCTTGGCTTATGTTCCTCTCCTGTCGTTTATCCGCACTACCACCTCATTTACATATCTTTATACAATGTAGACTCCTGTCTTCATCTCACCCAAGACTGTCAAGCTCAGTTCAACAATTCCCATACCCAACAAACGTGAAACCGACTCCGCATCAGATTTTTCATCTCTCCCCCGGAGCATCACAGGAGGAAATTAAGACTCGATGTCCGCAATCAGCTCTAGCTTTCAATGTTTCTGAGCCCTCTTAACCTGCTTCGGTTTAGATTATGATTTAGTGCGGCACCATCACCCCGACTCAACTCATTGCCAGGCTCTGACATCGTCAGAACGGCATGCGCGGTTCCAGTCCATCACTGCTGCATACGACGTTCTACGTGGGAGGACAACTGCTAGTGGCATTTCACCTCAAGATCCGTATATGGCAGAGATTTTGAGGCGAAAGCAATTCCGTGAAGCTCATCTTCGTCGAAGGGGGCATTACGCACGACCTGAGCGGCCGTTATACGAAGCAAGCGCTGATGATAGAGTGAAAGATAGAGTCGTTCTCACAGTTGGAGTGATCGTGAGTATCTCCCGTTTGCTCGATTCTATGTTTCTCGACGTTCGTCCCATGTTAGGCCCTTATCCTTGGACTTGCCCCTGGTATTTTCATGTTGCCAACACATTTGGACAAACAACATCGATCTGCTGTCTCAAATTATCGTCAAGCGCGTACAGAAGCGCGAGAACTGGGAGAAGAACGAAGGAATGAACTTCGAAAACTGGCGCGTGATATTAGAAGGCAGCCCGAGTGCAGCGATCGAGGCACAAACGACTGATGGTTTCACCAGTATTCTTACGCTCGAATCGACGGGTACTCTCATTTCAGACTTCATACAAGAGAACAAGTAGAAGTCAAAGGTACGGATCCGTCTTGAGTGCTACGGTTTGATCGTTAATTGACAAAACGAGTGTGCAGTATTTCACCCAGATACATCAGTAATTTCTTGTATTACACTGCAAAATACTTCGGCCAATGCGAGGGGCTCGGGATGAGCTCAAGCAGGCTGTAACAGGGACTACGGGGCACTTCAGGAGGGCTAATCCAGTTGATATAATCAGCTGCTTTGCAGCTGAATCCTACACCAGGGAAGCTCAACGTTAAGGCTCAAGCTACTTAAGCTTGTGGCTTACGCCCGCTGAACTGCGTTGAGCCCTGAGCATGCGTGACATTCAAGTGACATCAATCAGTCTTGGTACGCATCGTAGACATCTTGTGTGGAGATGATCTCCACACTCATACCTTGCAATATGCCCGAAGAAAGAGTGCACAATGGGGTTTACAGGCTACTACATATTGCATTACAAGATACTATCAACCCTCTCGGATAAATTGCCCGTACTCGCCTTGTTTTTTAGCGTGCCCATAATGACTTTCCGATTCTTTCGCAGTTACTCTTATGGGAGGACATTCAGTCTAATACAACTGAGTTTGGAATATAGAAATATGTACAAACAAAGGTCACAACAGGCATGGCTTCACCTACTTTTACAGTGCATTGTAAGTGCAGAGTGAATAAATTTTGGTTTCTGTCTACTCTTCAAGTATCTATATGTCTTTCATCTAGTATCTGGAGAATGAGCTTACTTTTGGTAGCATTGCAGGAACCAAAACAGTAGTGATATATGTTTAGCCACAGTATAGTTCACTTGAAGCTCAGTTGTGGCCAAAGGCCACTGAAAAATTATCATGATGTTCTTGAATGAGTTCTGGATCAGTGTCTCCAGTAATGACAACAATACAAGAGTTTAAGAGCAGTTAGAAGTTTCTTCATTGTGCAAATTTAATTCCAAATTTAGGATGATGACAGAAGACATTGTATATACCTTGAGTCCAAAACAAGAAATGGTGTCCACTGGCATGTTTGTGTATAGTCCAAAGTTGAAGCTGTGTAAAGATATCTATGTGTATATGTCTAGAGTCAAAAACAAATAAGAGGATGGTGTCTGTGGGTGTACAGTCTGAAGTTGGAGTGTTGTAAAGATATATATCTGAAGTGAAGCAATAAAGTCTGATGGGAACTGAGTAGTCCAGTATCAAATATTGTCCATACTTCTGCATGAGCTTTAGTGCATGGATCAGGGCTGTGTGTTTCCTGATGTATTGCTGAAAAGCTCCTGAAGACCTCCCTACTGACTGAATGAGGGAAGGAGCCATTCTAGCATTGGCTGAGAATATGACCCCACTTGTTCACATTGTTTGTCCTGCAATTGTTCTGTCAAGAGAAAATGTCTGAGTCTTCTGATGAAAAATGCTCTTATGGAGTATTCTCCTTAATCCTGAGTTGCCTGACTACTTGTGTCATGACTCAGCTCAGTACAGATGTATTCTCCTGTATTTTTGTAGGCACTGTCTGAGAGTTTTGTATACTCACCTCCTCACCTACCACCCCTGAGAGGACAGTATTTGCTTATTGTCCCTGTGACTGGGCCTATCCAGACCTCTCACTGGAATGTTGATTGGATATCCACTATGCAACAGATGCAACTGATGCTCACTTTCATTGAACATAGACTAGCTGCCATAGACAAAGGGTACTCTGTTGCTGCTGCCTGAACTGCTCCTTAGTACAGTAATATTCTGGTGGCTAAGTGCTCTGCTCCCCCAGGCTGACCAAAGCCTGCTAAGTCAACCAGCACTCCTACTGAACCCCCCTCTCATATTCCTCAATGGGCAGTGCACCCTAAAACTAACACTCCCCTCACCATCTTCCTAGCTTGGGATCTTCCTTCTACTAACAGTAAAATCCCTTGTTCAAAATGTGCACTGGAGGTTCCCAACTCTCTTGTTGTGCATGTCATGGGGCATCAGGGGCAGGGCCTTAAACAGGCTCATGATTTATCCAGAACCCAGCTGGCTGCTTTTTCAGTTAGTCTGGCTCATGGATGCTAACTTGTCACTATTCAGGGCACTGGCCAGCAGATCATTGAAGCCCTTGTGGTCTTTGGAAAGCACATTGCTAAATGGTGCATGTGCATCATGGAAACAGTGTTCAGGCAACACTGTGCCAGTGGTTGCTTTGCTGGCCTCTTTTCAGGATCCCATATCATCCACTCCTAAACCTCCTACTCAGCAGCCTTGACCCCCTTCTTATTCTACCCTGTCAACCATTATTGCCCCTTCTCTTATGGTAATGCCTGCTGTTGCTACCTCTTCCTCAGACCATGCCAACTCCATGGGCACCTGGCTTTCCAATAGTAACTGGACTCCAATGTCTGTCATGCTGACTCTGTTGGCCCCTAGCTCTCTGATGGATACTAGCTTGCCTATGGCCCTCTCTATACTGATGCCTGGTGCATTGACCCCTATTATCTCTTACACTTTTGAGCATTATGCTTAGAGCACCCCAGCACTATGCAGCACTAATACTGCTTGTCACTCTCATCCATAATGGGGGGGTTGAACACTGTTCATCAGGGCCATGAACCTTAAGGAGGGGGTCATGTCAGGGGATTATCCCTCTAGAGGATGTCCAACACTGTCAGGGGACCAGTCTCTGGACTGTGTCTGACTCTACTCCAAGCCTAGTCCAATGATGTGCTCACTCCTAGCCCATCCAACTGACTGCTTGGCCTGCCCTTTCCCCTTCTGTCTTCTAGTAGTCAGCCTTGATGAGTTATATGCATGGACCTTACTCAGCATTGATTATTGTTAGTCATACTCCATTACATACTGGGGCCCACTTAGTCAAACAGTATTAGTAACCACACAGCCACTGATGTAGTATATATAGGCAGCCTGTGGATAGAATATCCCCAGGCTGAACAATAGCAGTATTCTCCTGGCCTATCCACTGAATTGACCATAAGCTCCCTAGCAACATCCAACCCTCTGCTTGCATTGCTTGCCCCTTGCCTGACTCTTGCTTGCCTCTGTGCCTGCTCAACTCTTGCTTGTCTCTTGCATTGTTTGCTCTGTGGAAGGAGTTCTGCAGATGTTGAGCCTTGCCCTTACAGGTTGTTCAGCCTCCTACACTGTCCACCCTTCTTGCCCACAGTATCCAACCCTACTTCCTATCATATCTTCCAACTCTTAGTCTCCTCCTACTCCCATGACTCATACCCTTACCACAGCCCCCTCTGCTCACCCTTCTGACCTGGCCTCTGGCATGCCTCCTGTCCCTGGGACTGGACCATCCATGATGCCTCACTGGACTGCTGACTGGTTTTCTCTAATGCAGCAGATGCAACTGACACTTGCCCCCCTCAAATGCAGACTAGCCACTCTGGAGAGTGAACATGTGGTTGCTGCCACCTGAACTGCTGGAAAGTGTAGTAACATTCCAGTAGCCCATCATTCTGCTCCTCCTGGCTGCCCTAAGCCCTCCAAGTCTTCTCAAACTCCTACCATGCCCCCCTCTTGTATTTCTTGATGGGCTGCATGCTCTACTTCTAATACTCCCCTGGCTATCCCCCTTGCTCAGGATCTTCCCCCTACTGACAGTAAAGTCCCTTGCTATGAATGTGCCCTTGAGCTCCCCAACTCTCTTGTTGTGCATGTCATTGGACATCAGGGGCAAGGCCTTGAACAAGCCCATGACCTGTCTGGCTCTTGGCTGGCCACCTTCATAGTTGGTCTGGCTGGTAGTAAAGGCCAACATTTTGTCACTATCTGAGGCACCAACCAGCAGATTGGTGAAGCCCTTGTGGTCTTTGGAAAGCACATTGCTAAGAAGCATGTGCATGCACTGTGTAAGCAGCAATCTGGCAACACTGTGCTGGCAGTTGCTGCACTGGCCCCCTCTAGGGCAAATGCTTCATCCACCCTGAAACCCCCTACTCCATTGGCACCACCTCCTCCTCCTATGGCCCATGTGCCTGACTCTACCTTGGACTCCCCTGAATCTGCTGATTGGGTTGAACCAACTCCTGTACCAACCTCAGCTGCATCTTCACTGCCTGCTGACTTGCTCATGGCCCTCTCTACTCCAACTCCAGCTCTGTCATCCCTGATGGTCATTGACTACACCTTTGGGCATGATGCCCAAGGTATTTCTATGGCTCCACATGGCACTAACACTGCTTGTTGCTCTTGCCCAACCTGGGGAAGGTGAACACTGTTTGTCAAGGCAACAAACCTGGAGGAGGGGTTGATGTCAGGGGACCAGTCTCTGGACTGTGTCTAACTCTACTCTGAGCTTAGTCTAATGATGTGCCCACTCCTAGCCCATCCAACCAATTGCTTGCCCCACCCTTTCCCCTTCTGTCTTCTAGTAGTCAGCCTTGATGAGTTATATGCATGGACCTTACTCAGCATTGATTATTGTTAGTCATACTCCATTACATACTGGGGCCTGCTTAGTCAAACAGTATTAGTAACCACACAGCCACTGATGTAGTATATATAGGCAGCCTGTGGATAGAATATCCCCAGGCTGAACAATAGCAGTATTCTCCTGGCCTATCCACTGAATTGACCATAAGCTCCCTAGCAACATCCAACCCTCTGCTTGCATTGCTTGCCCCTTGCCTGACTCTTGCTTGTCTCTCACATCATTTGCTCTGTGTAAGGAGTTCCACAGACATTGAGCCTTGCCCTTACAAACACTACTCTGGGCTTAGTCTGATTATGTGCACACTCTAGCCATCTAACCAACTGCCTGGCTCATCAATTTCCCTTCTGTCTTGTATTAGTTGTCTTCACTGAGTTATGATCTGGACCTTACTCATCATCAATTATTGTTTAGTCATACTCCTGTACATACCAGGGCCTGCTCTGTCATATAGTGTTAGTCATAGCATAGCCACCAACATAGTATATATGGTAGTCTGTCAGGGGACCCACCTTTTGC